>CAIGRP010050001.1:0-78591 GCA_903798385.1 Fraxinus cuspidata
AGTCTCTAGTGATGTTCCTGAAAGTAAAAAGGATGATGAGACTAGGATGCACGTGAAATTAGGTTATTCTCATGAACTTGTTGAGGTGGAACAAGTTGAGAATGAAGTTGGTGAGGAGAATGATGGTGTCACTGGTTCACATGAACCTATTGAAGGTAGTGAACATGACTTAGTAAATGAATTAGTTGATCATTTGAGTGATTATCAACTTGCCGGGATAGAATTAGTAGGGAGATAAGAGAACCTATTAGAATGAGTGATTATCAATTATTTACTGTTTTGTCATATCAAAATTTAGCTTTTGAGGAGCCTAAATTCTATGAAGATACTTTAAGTTGTTAACAATCAGATGAGTGACTATGTGCTTGGAAGAAGAAATGAAGTCCTTAGTTAAGAATAACACTTGGAAATTAGTTCATAAACCTGAGAATAAGTCTTTAGTAGACTGTAAGTGGGTTTGTAGCATTAAGGAGAGAAAGTTTTCTAAACAGCCTCTTAGGTTTAAAGCTAGACTAATTGCAAATGACACAAAAACCTGTATTGATTACAATGAATTTTTCTCTCATGTTGTTAAAAACACTACTATAAAGGCCTATTTGATTTGGCACAATTTCCATGGAATTGGAAATGGAATTCCATCTTTTTCTAAAATGAGTGTTTGATTGGCATCATTTTCTTGGCATTTCATTTTCTTGCTTTTGTCTCACACACACGTCAATTCAATGATTTTGTGGAAAATCAATTCCCGCCAATTTGGTGGGAATTCATTTCCAGTTTACATTCTTTTTTTAAAAAAAAATTATTATTATTATTATTATTTGCAATGGAAACAAATTTGACCCCAATTGTAACAAATTTTATTCATTTAATGGACAATTTCCATTTAAAATAAAGCCAAACGAACATTAAAAGATCCAAAATTTCAATATTTTTCACATGTAAAATTATACTAATCAAACACAATTACTTGACAATTTTCAAGAAAATAATTCTAAACAATTCAATTCTCTGTAATTCATTTTCTTTCCATCCAAATTCCACTCTTGCAATCAAACGGACCCTTAGAAATAGGATATGCAATTTTCTTTTTTAAAGTTCTTTTCATTGTAGTGAAAATTATTGCAAAAACTGAAGATAATGTAGTCTCACATTAAGGTGAACCTCTATAATTCTTACGTGTTGTTTTATTTTTTCCTTTATGGAGTTTCATTTTTCCCAATGATATAGGATGATGGTTTCTAATTCTCAACATTCTTAACCTATAACATGGATTTCTAAGATTGTTTTTGTTACAATTCGACATTTACCCCTTATATCAACAATACCTATGGTAATTTGAATTTGTGTTATTATTGAAAATCTATATTGAAAAGCGTAATTTCTCTTAGGCCATATTTGATTGTTACATTTTCCATGGAAAATATCATATATGAGGAAAACGAATTCCACTTTGGCTGTTTGATTGCAACGTGAAAATGGAAACCAAATTCCAATATACAACCACTTTAAGCTGCATTTTTTTTTTCCTGAAAAACGAATTCCTATGAACTTGGTGTGTTTTTATTTTCCAACTAACCCTATCAAACGAACCCTCACAGAAAATGAACCACTTTAAGCTGCATTTTTTTTTATCATGGTAAACGAATTCTTATGGGTTTAGTGCGTTTTTATTTTTCAACTAAAATGAAATTAGAATTCATTTCCACCTTGGTCTATCAAACGAACCCTTAATGATAAGGATACTAATAGAGATAATTACACTAAAATATAAGATAAGATTAACATACTAATCAGATTTATTATTATCTCTAACAGTCGAGTCCCAAATCCATTTAGCCAATGAGTTCACTTTGCCAGCTCCAACTTGAACAAATGGATGTTAAAAATACCTTCTTGCATGGTGATTTAAATGAAACGATTTATATGGTTCAACCACAATGTTTCATTGATTCTAAAAGACATAATCATGTTTTGTCTTTTAATTAGGTTTTTATATGGTTTGAAATAATTACCTAGACAATGGTATAAAAAATTTGACAATTTTGTGACATCTATTGATTTTATAAGAAGCGCATTTGATTATTGTCTTTATTTTAAAATGTGATTGTTTTTCTATTTTTGTATGTTGTTGATTGGACATAAAATGAGTTATATAAATGACATTAAAATGACTTTAAGTGCTGAATTTGAAATGAAAGACTTAGAACATGTTAGGAGAATTTTAAGAATGGATATTAAAAGAAATAGATCATAAAAACTCTTCTTTTAACACAATCTGATTTTGTGAAAAATGTGTTGTCCAAATTTGCTATGCATGACTCTAAATTTGTTACTTTGCCTTTTGCTTGTCATTTTAAGTTGAGTATAAAACAATGTCCAGATGAATCTAATATCAAATACATGCAAAAAGTGCTTTATGCCAATGCTGTTTGATCTGTTATGTATAATATGGTGTGTACTATACCTGATGTTGCACATGTTATTAGCATTTTGAGTAGGTTTATGGCAAATCCTGGTCCTGAACATTGGACTACTTTAAAATGCATTTTAAGATACTTAAAAGTTTCTGCAAATATAGATTTACATTTTAAATTTTATAAATAATGAGTTGTGTTAAGAGGATACATGGATTCTGATTATGCTAGTAATAAAGATAATAGGAAATCAACAACTGCATGTGTGTTTACTTTGTGTAATACTAGCATAAGTTGGAAATCTCAATTTCAGTCTATTGTTGTCTTATCTACTACAGAAGCTGAGTATGTAACTGCCACTGAAGTTATTAAAGAGTCTTTATGGTTTAAAAGCTTGTTGAGTGAATTAAATAAATTACATAATCATGTTGTTGTTTATTGTGATAGTCAAAATGCCATCACTTGTGTAAAACCGCAATTTTTCATGATATGACTAAACATATAGATGTTACGATCCATTTTATTAGAGATAAAGTTCAAAAAGAGTCTATATTATTTGAAAAAATCCCTACACAATTAATTCTGCTAATATGGGAACAAATGTAATTCCTCTTACCAAATTTAAATCAAGTTTACAAATTCTAAGAATTGATACTTGCTGAATTTGTGTTTTCTGCAGGTTTTGAATTTCTCGGTGCTGGTGTTGATGAAAATTAATGTGTTTGGTTGTTTATAACATTGGCATCAAGTGGGAGATTTGTTGGATTGTGATGTCAATCGTCTTCAATCCACTTGAGGCTATGATGAAAACTGGGCTTGGCCATTTGTTAGAATATTTTACTATTGCCCAATAACACAAGGAAAAGGCCCAAACCCCGACCCATTAAGATTGACATGTGTTCTGGACCGTTGATCTCAAGCTGGATCTAGGGTGATGAGAACACGTATATGCGTGATTTTTCTTTCTGCTTTTGGTTTAGTTTCAATAGAAGCTCCTGGATTTTTCTTTTGTGTTCATCTCTGTATTCTCTCTTTCGATTCTGTGTGAATTGATCAAAACATCTGGTTTTGATCTTAAATATTTGCAATTTAGGCCTTGGTGATTCTTTGATTGAAGGTTTTAAAGTCTTGGTTCAGTGGTGTAATCTAGGTCCATTGAGTAGCTGCAGTGGTTCGATTTTCTTTAGGGTTTTTGTCTTTGTGGTCGATTTTTTGTACAGAAGGGTACAATAACATGACTCTGAACCCTATGCGATAATCAATCTCTTGGTACTATTATTTTGGGGTATTCTTGGTGAATCTGTTAAATCTACTTCCGTTGTGATTTTGCTCTACAGCTTAAATTCTCCTGGCTTAAAGGTGAAAACATTTGGGTTGCACTAAGTACAAGATTTATACCTTGTACGCTCCCATTCTGTTCAAGAATAGTCGCCTATGTTGGAGCTACAAGATTGATACCCACGCCTAATTCCACTGGTCTAGTAAAATTCTAGAATACACAGTTTCTTGCCTTCGAAATAAAATCAAGATTCATAAAAGTTGGCAGCCATAAGAAATAAAAGCCTCACAATATACCATATTAATTGGAAGTTCTCAGGCGATAAAGCATGTACAAGAAGATATGCAAAAGCTTCATCTTTTCTTCTTTTTACAGCATTCCAAAGGCCAAAATTCAAGAAAATGGCAAGTACCGGGACTTTGATCATGACCCCTTTTTTTGGTTTTAAAAACATATTAATTGTTTATCCATAATAAAAAACAAACACAAAGTAGTGCCCCTGCAATCTCTGTATTTAGATTCCGTAATGGTGTTGTTTCTGCATCATTAGATTGAACCGTTGAGAGAGAGCTTTCCCGGTTTACTTCCACCTGCAATGATTCAATGTTCCATTAGTCACAACCGTGCTTCATTACACTGAAAACAAAATCATCAACGCAACTGAAAATGGAACTCACAGGATAGCATTGGGAGTTCAGAGCTTTTCAGTACACGCAGTCTCTTCACAGTTAATACAAACATGCTGCAAAAAAAATAAAGCAAAAAAGAAAAAATGTGTTTTAGCAGTCTAATTCCATCAAAAACCGAGTCACGAAGTTCCAATTGAGCTTGATTGCAATAAGCACTATAGTTTTATACTACATACAATCACAAGTGAGATTTTTGCAAAGACAGATCGGGTAAACCGCCATAAGCATTCGCTGATTCTCTTAAATTTAAATACATTTCGGCACTTCTAAGGATGATGACTTTGATTCATTAACGAAAAAACATAATTTCTGGAGTATCTTTCGAATAATAAAACCGCAATTAATAAAATATATCGGGCAGGGAATTTAGGTACAAAAACCAAACCTGGAAGAACAAAAGAATGAACAAATGTGCCATCCTTTCTATTCCGAAAACCCCAGAACCAAGTGGCAGAATATTAAAAAGAACTAGACAAGAATAAAATTGCATCAGATTCAAGGAGGTAAGATGCTTACTCCCAAGGGACATCCCCAACAAGCATCCTGTCCCCTTCATTATCTTCATAAACAAGGGTATATTCCCCACTTCCATCCAACAAACCACGTATCTCTTTCTCTTCCTCTAACTTGTTTTCGATACCATTCGTCGAAGAATCACTTTGAGCTACAAAGATAAATGAAAAACAAGTGAACCAGCCAGATTTTTATAGAAATATGCATCTATATTTAGATTTAGAGGATGCATGGCTAAGCCTACAAAAAAAGGTTACTTTTAAGTGGATTACTTATTCTTTTCTCACTATTACTACATTTTTCGAAAGTAAATCTTCGGACTAAAGGTAAATATATTACTAATACATGAGTTTATTTACCTAAAAGTGAACCTTTCGAGAGTAGTTAAACATGCTTAATCAAAAAGGATAAACACGTGATCCACACATAAATTCATCATGCACTCTGACAAGGCTTGATTATGTTTAACTATGCACACGATAGCATCAATATGAGATATGCGATAATTCAACTTTCGCTAGATCAAAGCAATAAATCATTTGCTGGATGCTAACCTGCAAGTAGGCCTCTGAAGAGTTCATCAATGGCTGAGAAGAGTTTTTCATAGCTATTGAACGCTTTAAGATCCACTTTCCGTCCAATGGGAACACCATCCATGTTTATCTTCACAAACCTACTTTTGGGGCAATTTTCAATAGGTTTTTTGCTGAATTCTTTGTCCGGGACCACACTCTGTGACTCAGAGGATAATTTAGAAGAATTGCCATTTGCAAGATTCTTCCTAAACGAACGAATAGGAGGCCATCCCACCACTGGAGCAGGAGCAGTTCTATTGTTTTTTTTTTTTTTTAACAAATGAGGCAGCACCACAATAGAACAAAGAATTGTTAATGGCCAACTAAAAATTACATTCACTCTTTATAGCAAAGCCTGGCGAATCAAAATTACACCTAAATTATCAAGAACCAATACAGATGACTATGTCTCGTCAACACAATTCAATAACTTGATGAGTTTGTCCATGAAGATTGATCAAATGGATCAAAATGAAAACATTTTTTGGTGTTTTTTCCCCCTTTTTGCTTTCCATTGGTATCTTGATGGAGAAGGTAATTTAAGGGATCTAAGTCGGACACAGCCAATGTTTACATAAAGCATTTACTAAAGTTAAGCAGAGGTACCCATGAATCCAATCGGCAAAAACTACAGCATGCAGAAAAATTGACCTCCTTACAGGAACTAACTTAATTATTAATATGAAATATGAATATTTGTACAGACAGACACATAGTCGAGAGAAACACCCTTGGGCAAATGCAAGATAGAGAGGATAAGGATCGAGAATACATAAACATACGAAAATCTAAAAATTATCGCCAGATTGATTTACATCTACATGCATGGAGCGGGGATGGGAATTTCTGGGAGGTGTGCATATTCAAAGATTTGCATTTTCTGCTTATTTTTTTTTGAAGTACTAAAACAACAAAAAGCTGTGGTACCTTTTCTGAGCATTGCTGCTGCTAGGTACTGCCTTATTTGGAGGTGAAAATGCCTTCTTTTCTGCACCCTGCAACTCTACTATTCTACACGATTTCTTTTCCGTAAGGGGAAAAAATGAAGCCTTTGTTTGGTGTTGCCATGGAGTAGTGGCACTGGTGGTGGTTGCGCCGGCGGTGGTGTTAGGGAAGAAGCCAAAAGAGAGAAGAGACTCATTTTTGGGACCATTAATTTGTTTGAATGTCCAATCTCCACCAGGTGGACCAAGTCTTAGCTCAAGCTTTTTCTCCTCTGATGAAAGTCCATGGTTTGTTTCTTCTGCACTTTTCACAAGCCATTCCTCTTTTGGAATCAAATCAAGCAACTGAGGACATCCCACATCTTTTCTTGAATAGCCCTCCATTTATTGGTGAATTAAAGCAGACTCTCTTTCAAGTTTCAGCTCAAGGACGAGTAATCAATTAGAAAGTTCTTGCTGCAAAAAAAATGGAAACACAGACCCAAAATGCTAATTTAGCAGTAACTGCATCATAATGCACAAAATATAAAGATTAAGCTAAGGAAAAGGGCAAAGATCAGTGCATGTGCTTAAAGTTTTACCTTGAAATGCTTAACCAAAGCTTAGATTGATAAAAACCCACATCTTCAAAATCATGAAAACGCAAGCTTCTCTCCTCCAAACCCACAAAACTCAAGAAATGAACACAAGAATCAAAGCTAATGAGCAACCCTTAAAGAGTTTTAAAAGGGAGTTGTTATTTCAATATAAAATCTATAAAACTCACAAAAGAAACAGAAATATAAAACAAGAAGCACTAACGAAACCCCACCAAGAACAAAGATAAACCCTAAGAAAAAAAAGGCAGGCCCAGGGGGGTATTATAGCTCCAGGATTGTGATCTTTGCTTTTATGCCTTATTTTTTGGCACGCTGAGAGAGTGCTATCTTGTCAAGTTCTCTCTCTTATACATACATAAATATATATATATATACACACAATTACTGTATCTCTATACTGTACAGTCTATCCCCTACTGGAGTTTGTTTTTGTTTTGTTTTATGCCTTTGTTATGTTGTGAAGAGATAAGAGAGAGAATTAATGCAAGAGAATAGAATCAGAGAGATACTTTTCACTCGGAGAAACCCAAAACAGGAAACAGAATTAGCACGCAACCATTCCCTCGCCAGTAATATGTTGTTTGCTTCAGGAAGCCATTCCAGGAATAAATAAAACTCTTGCTTGGTCTTCATTATTTTAAAAATAATTTTTTCTTTTATTTTTTATCAAAAATCTTTTATAAAATAATATTACACGCAAATTCAAAATTTCTTCTTATTTTTAACTATACATTCTTCATCAAATTATCATTTTTTTGTAAAAAAAAAAATGCTCAAACCAGCTCTAATAAATGTATGCCTTGGAATTAGTACATTACCCACTAAAAACATTAAACATCTCTTTTATATCTTAACCCTTGTTTGAGCCACATTATTTGGCAAATAATATATTTTGAAATAAAAAATTGATGGAGAATGTGTGATTATAAAAATAAGAAAATGTTTTCAATTTGCGCGTAATATTATTTTATTAAAAAATGTGTTGAAAAAATATATATTTTTTATTATATATATATATATTTTTTTTTAAATAATGGGATCAAACAATTAATTAACCAAGTGACACAGAGTCAATCATGAATAATTAGCATAAGTGATTGGAGAGATTGAACTTTTCTAACATTGTAAATGCTTCTAGTAATACCTTGTACATCATGATTAGTGCTTGAGGCTTAGTTCATCTTCTATTAATTCTTCCAGACTCGTGATGTACATTGGTAAGGCTCGAACTCGAATTTTTTTATAGCAGAGGATTAGTTCTTAGTAACATATTTACACAATTTCTAACAAGTAATCGTAAAACTCGAACTCATAAGTTTTAATATATTGAAGATGATATAGTTTATTAAGCTTGAGTGGTTATTAAATTGGTCTGGTCTTGAATTTGCTCCACAATAGTCATCGGTTCGAGTCCTCTCAAGGTCAACGAGGTTAGTATCGGATCGTAAATTTCAGGGTCTCGTGGAATTAGTTGAGGTGCGCGCAAGCTAACCCGAATACACACGATTATCAAAAACAAAAAAAATGACAATATAGTTTATTTAGTCCAATTGGTAGGTTTACTCATTCATTAAAGTCAACTATCAAAATGGAATTACACCCTACATTTGGCTAAAATAATGTTCCCTAATTTTGATCCCTGGATTAAAAGTTGCAATAAATAACTTAAATTGCTTTTAAAATCTTCAGTCAAGTAGCATGATTCATTTATCTTGATCTTGCTTAATTTTCATTGTTTTCAAAATATATTTATTTCTATCTTTTTTTAATAAAATAATATTATATGTAATTCAAAAACTTTGCCTTCAATTTCAACCACGTATTATTTATAAATCTAGTATTCTAAAATGCATTCTACAAAAAAAAAGCCTCAAATGGTCAGCTAATTTGGTCAATGTTTGACCGGAAATAATATTGTGTTTGTCATCCAAGTATATCATTTTCTGTACTGTCATTTGTTTTGTGTTAAACTCCATCTTTTCTGAAATATATATACTCTTTAACCAATATATGCAAAGTCATTTCTGTAAACTAATGAATATCTTCTTTAATCAAAATATTCACTTGAAAAAATATTACGTAGGTAAATTTAAAGTTTTTTCCTACTTTTTAACCAAACATTTTCAAAAAATTCACTATTCAAAATATTATTTTTCTCAGATAATTTCCATCAAAAAGGCGGATAAGGTTTAGCTAAAAATCATAGTAAATTTTGATAAAAATTAATAAAATAAAGAACTAAAAAATTGATAAAAAATTGTGACTATGTGATTGAAAATGAATTTTAAAAAATACGAGTTTAACAATGGCTAATTGTATCAATTGTTATTTTAAAGTTCCCAATAGATATCACATCCTAATTTTTATCAGACTCTATAATGATACAAATCAAAACGAGGTGTAGGAGGTTACGAGCTCAATAAATGCACACCGGAATGCAAACCTAGCCCTCATCGTGACAAACACATTCTTCGTGTTTGAACTATCATGATCTCGACAATTTCCACATGGAATGGAATAACAAGGAACTCATTTACTTTCTAGTTAGTATGGTTTTGGCTCCCAAACTTCAAAAGTATAGTTTTGGGTCCCCGACCTATTAAATAAGTGAAATCATGTCATGGAATCTATCAACTTTAACCTTAAAACCCCATGTGAAATTAACTTCAAATCAGTTAATCAACTTCTCCACATTAAATCTTTGATGATTTTATCCCCCGACTTTGAATCACGTAAAATCTTACATTGTTTATAGCATTCACGTTTGACAGTTTTCATCACAAGGAAGATTAAAATTGACATATTGACTAGACTCAAATGCTCACTTTGAATGTTGGAGATCTAAAACCACACAAATTGAGATGTGAGGGAGATCAAACGTAATTATATGAAGACAAAATGAAATCATGAAAACAAAATAAGAGGACGATTGCATGACGTAAGAAGATTTCGAACATGTGAGAGAGGCTTGGACTTTGTGGTCTGATTGTCCTTGGTAACTTGTGAATGTCTTTGAGACGCCGACGCCTATAGCCCAGCCTCCCTAATGCACTGATACCACGTGTCAAACTACAAGGTTTTTATTTGTTGGGGCCGTTATTGTTACAGCTGGAGATAACGGCGTGTGGGTTACTCTTGGGATTTCGGCAGAATTATTATTGTTTACATAGTTTGATTTCTAGGAATTTTTTTTTTTATTTAGCTTGTGTTTGTCTCTTGTTCTTAAGAAATTCTTTTTTTTTCTTTTAATATATAAATTTTCAATCATACATTTTACAAATAAATTCAAAATAAATTCTTACTTTTAACCATATATTGTCAAAAAATTAATTATTAAAAACAATATTTTTCTAAAACAATGACCATCAAACATGAGCTTAATAAACATAAATACAAAAATATTATTGAGCCATTCTTTGGGCTCCATTTTTGGTTAAAATGTATTTTAGAATAATGATTTTTGGAGAATGTGGTTAAAAATAAGAAAAAAAATTGACTAAGCATAAACTTATTTTGTGTGAGAATATGTAGTTGAAAATAAATTTTGAAAAAATATATTTAATAAAAAAATGGACCCCAAACATAGGCTGAGTGAAATCCTGACCATTAGGGTTCTCCAATATATTATACGGAATAAAAATAAGCTGAGAGCTTCATAATTTAAAATTTATTTTTAATCATATATTCACTTAATAAAATAATTTTATATGTGAACTCAAAATTTTTATCTATTTTCACCACACTTTCTTCAAAAATACTATTATAAAAAAAAATAACAAAATATAGGGCTCAAACAGAAGTTAAAAGTGCATTTAAATGGAAAGTATTTCAAATCATGTGTAGGTGGTTCAGTTTAAATTTATCTCCGTTGTGTCTATATTTCATCTTAATATATTTAACGGAGATATAATAAATATTAAATTATCGTGACGCACTAGTCTAAAAGAGTATTTGTAAAATTTTTGCTATTACTTTTACTTATACTTCTTGTAAAAATAGCTTTTTGATGAAACTACCTTAATTAGAATTTGAAAACTAATTTTCTAAAACAACTTCTTTTCCGAAAAACATTTTAGAGGAAGATACAATGGTATTATAAAACTAACAAAACAAGTTTAAATGCAATTTTTGATTTTCAAAATCTCAATTTGAGTTCTCAAAGACATCTGGTATAGGCATCGGGTGGATCAATTTGGGTAAAGAAACACGAACAAAAACTATCAATTTCGATTTCATTTTTATCTATAATAATTTAAAAAACATCGTAAGCTGACAATACAAATTATTTTCTCAATATTTAAGTAGAAATTGACATATATATATATATACATATACATATATATATATATATATATATATGTATATATATATATATGTATGTATGTATGTATAATTAAGTGCAAATATGTGAGCAAATAACATCCAATATCTAGTGTGATAGTATCTAACTTTGAATGTGGTTCTATGTGCGGCGCCTCAAGAAAAGTTTGTGACGCCGACAACACATAAAGTGCGATTAAAAGTGATAAATGAAAGATATATGATTCATTTATTCGTTGAATTTGCTTAATTAGTGTACTTACTATTTGGCAAAGAACTAGTCAGGCCTTGTAAACTTCGACTTGATGGGTCGGGATATTGGGACATGGTGAATAATTTTTTAAGAATTAAAAACTTTAAGATAGCACAAATTCGATTTCAAA
The DNA here is from genome assembly GCA_903798385.1 of Fraxinus cuspidata. NCBI lineage: Eukaryota > Viridiplantae > Streptophyta > Magnoliopsida > Lamiales > Oleaceae > Fraxinus > Fraxinus cuspidata. The sequence continues at coordinate 11,717 of CAIGRP010050001.1, forward strand.
GTCAGGTGCCTATGGTTTCGATTCAAGAATCCAGAATCGAATCATATCTAGTCGGTTTCAATTCTCGATTTTGAATTTATATTCGATTTCAATAAAAATGTCTACTCCTAAAATCATGTCAAATAGACCTTGCATCTAAATAGTGCTTTTGATAATGTTTCATTTTCTCATACCAGCTAGTCCAAGACATCAATAGGAGATATAATTTTATATACATTATCTATTTTAATTTACGTGGCAATCCAAGACATTTGGATAAAATGAGATTTTAAAAGTTAGATTAAAAGAAGCACAGATGTAAGCTTTTGTAATTCCATATCTCCACAAAGAGTTGAACCACCTTGTCAGAAGAATGATGTCAGAAATAATATCGAATTCTAAGTGGCGGGAGATAATTTGATAAAAATAATCCAATACTAGTATCATGTGATATTAAATCAATCATTATGTTAATTTCTTGACACAATGACACGATTCCTCTACAAACATGTACAAGAACATTTTTCATCAAATCATTGAGTCATGTGATTTGCATAGGGACATATCACTCACTTTATATACATACACTAAAAACAAATAAATAATAATTAAGAATGCTTTGCTCTTTGTTAGACGTGTGAAACGGATCATGTCAGTGCCATGCAATTTTTTTATATATTTAAGACATACCCCGGCTACAAAAGATGTTGTATCCAAGAATCGACGATTTGATATCCCATCTAAACTTCACCCATATATGGTAGTGATATCATATCAGTACTTGATTTTGATGGAGTTCGAATTTTTAATTGCAGAAAAAAATTTCAATCATAAATTTAATAATATTAAAATAATTAAAAAAAATCTCAAATTTTAGTAGGGGCCTAGGACTTCACTGATGTCCTATTTGGTAGTGATTATAATCAAAATATAATTTAATAATCAATTTTAACCATATATTTTATTGGACTCACAATTTTTTAATCCTACATTTCATCAATTTTTATCAAAATCTACTAAAAAATTGATTTTAATCCCCACCAAATAGAGGAAATGTCACTTTACTCTATTGCTGCGCATAGAAGTAGGAGAGTTAGCACAGCACAAGGTCTTCAATTTAGCATTCATGTAACTCAAGGCTCGACACTTACAATCAGGGATGTACTTGCGTTTCACGGGGTATGAGGCGAACTTCAAAATTTGGGTTCCTAAATCGTGGCAAGTAATCATTTTTTTCATTTATAAGAGTTTTACGGAACTAAATTTGTTGACATAGAATTAACAATAAAACAAAAAATAAAATATTCAAAATTTTTATATAACAATGAAATAATAATGCGAAAATGTTCGAAACGATTACTTAAATACAACATGTCTTGCGATTTTAGAGGCAAAATATCAATTAATTTTGAATATTCAAATTATTCAACAATTTCTTTTTCAAAGGATAACATGGCCAATATAGTTTTTTGGGGATAAGTTTTGATCAATTTCAACTTCAAGAAACTTCTTTTCTGCTGATATAATTGTAATCGGTATGGTTAGCAAAATCTTGTATGCAATGCAAGTATTTGAGAAACAACAATTCATTATCTTCAAATAATGTGGCACATCAATTGCTCTTTTTGTTTCTCTAGATAAATAACACTTTTAAACTGTCAACTCTGAACATAAGTCATCACCAATAATGTTTGAATGTCCATTCTATTTCAAATATTGCTCAAAATTCTACAAGAGATCAACAAACTTTCAACATGCAAACTTTTTAGCCTTTCCAAACTAAACAAAAAAAATATATTTATAATGTTTAAATTGTCCAAAATGAATTTGAAATGAAGATCGAGTTTGATCAATCATTAAGAGAAAATAATTAAATCTACGCCTCAAGTCCGGCTCAATTTACAGTAGAAAAAATTGAAAATAAAATTTTCTAAGCACGACATTGTATGTACAGCTCTGCCCATGTTGTGGTCTTAGATGGACCTACGACACTGCCCAAGTTGTGGGCATGGACGAGCTACTGCATATGCCCTTGCTAGGCTTTGAAAATTTTTTAAACAAGTCCAGAAAAATCTAACGTTAAGGCAAAATAACATTTTTTGCCCCATTAGACAATCAAGTCATGATTTTGATATGTTGTCTTGTTTAATATTTGATATTATGTACCTAAATATATGTATTCATAAAATTGATAATCAAATCATGATAGAGTGTTGTATTAAGCTCGTATTTGGTTTTCAGTTTTTTAAACTTTATTTTTTTCTCAAATTTATTTGTAACTACACATCTATGGAATCTATTGATCCCAAAAATTGTATCAACAATGTGGCCAACAGATCTCAAAACCTCTAACGTCCACGTAAGCTAAATTCCAATACACTTGGACAGGTCGTTAGTTAAACGGTTAAGATAGCTAGGGGAATAATTTGGAGTGTATGGGAGCGTAGAACGTGAGCCAGCATAAATATGGTTTTGATAGATGCTGAAATGATTGACGCAACTGAAGAAGGTCTTACTCCTGAACAACGGAAAAACGCCAACATGATAGATGCCCCTGAAGAAGGGGTCATTGAAGTGGATTTAGATCCTCGAGTCACATAAATAAACTCACAAGCAACCCCGATAGAAAAGCTTGAATCATTTCCTGTGAACTCACTTGACCCCACGAAGGTGTTACAAATACGAAAGGAGCTCAGGTCAGAAGAAAAAACCAAGCTTAAGGACTTCCCACTTAACAACTTGGATATATTCCCGTGGAAACACGATGACATGGTAGGTATTGACCCTAGAATCAGTTGTCACCGACTTAATTTGGATCCAAAGTTCACTCCTCACAGGAAAAAAAGAAGAGCCATGAACCCGGAAAGATACATAGTCTTGAAAGAAGAGGTGCAAAAGCTTATGTCTAATGGGTTCATCAAAGAGGCAATATACCCAAAGTGAATATCCAACCCCGTGTTAGTGAAGAAAACCAATGGCAAATGGAGGGTCTTCATAGACTTCTCTATCCTCAACTAAGCTTGCCCAAAAGACAGTTTCCCACTTCTAAGGATTGACCAGTTAGTTGATTCTACTGCAGGCCACAAACTCTTGAGTTTCATGGATGCATACTCAGGATACAACCAGATCCCCATGCACCTAGCAGACGAGAAAAACACCTCATTCATCACTGACAGAGGCTTATACTGCTACAAAGTCATGCCGTTTGACTTGAAAAATGCTGGTGCGACCTATCAATGACTAGTCAACAAAATATTTTCCGACCTCATAGGCAAAATTATAAAGGTATACATAAATGAAATGCTCGTAAAGAGCCTCATGTCTGTAGACCACGTTGAACACCTGAGAGCTACCTTCAAGATCTTGAGGGAGTACCAAATGAAATTGAATCCATTGAAATGCGCTTTAGGCTTGGCTTTTGGAAAGTTTTTGGGTTATATGGTTAACCAGCGAGGCATTGAAACGAACCCAGAGAAAATTAAGGTCATACTGAACATGAAATCCCCCAACAAGACCAAGGAAGTACAATGTTTAACGGGGCGCCTGATCACACTAAATTGCTTCATCTCCAAGGCTACAGATAGATGCATTCCTTTCTTCAAAACCTTGAAATAGAGGAAAACGTTCTAGTTGAATGAAGAATGTGAAGAGGCATTCCAAGGGTTGAAGAAGCACTTGGGCCAAGCCCCCCTTCCCTCGAAGCCCGAAGAGAGAGAAACATTACTGCTATATCTGGCCGTAAGTGTCGATACTGTGAGCTCGGTGCTGGTAAGAGAAGAGAGCATCACTCAATTACCTGTCTACTACATAAGCAAGGCACCTCATGCCGGCTGAAATGCATTATACCGATATGGAAAAGCTCGTTTTGTCCCTTATGATCGCTTCTAGAAAACTGAGGCCCTACTTTCAGGCCCATAGTATACGTATACTGACGAGCCTTCCCCTCAAGCAAGTGTTCCAAAGCCAGACGCGTCAGGGGGTTGATAAAATGGGCTGTTAAATTAAACGAATTTGACATTTCATATCAACCAAGAACCTCAATGAAGGGGCAGACAGTGGCCGATTTCATAACAGAATTCACAAAGGCAACAAATATCAATGTAACAATGGAACCGGCGGACCCCCATCCCTCCCAATGTGGAAATTATTTGTTGACGGATCAGCTGGAGAAACAGGAACGGGGGCTGGTGTACTATTGGAGAGCCCAGAGGGTGACAAGCTTAATTGTGTAGTGAGGTTCATCTTAAAAATCTCCAACAATGTGGCTGAGTATGAGGCGCTTCTAGCGGGACTCAAGTTGGCCAAAGAGATGGGAGTCAAAAATTTGACGGTTCGTAGTGACTCCCAACTAGTTGTGAGCCAGGTCAACGACAATTTTGCAGCCAAGGATAAAGGCATGACGGCATACCTAAAGAAGGCTATGATTTGATCCCATGCTTTGAAAAGTTTGAGCTAAACCAAATCTCGAGAATTAGAACCTGCATGCGAATGCCTTATCGATATTGGCGAGTAGCAAAGACTCAGAATTGCTCAAGATTGTGCTGGTGGAATACCTCCCCAGGCTCTCCACATCCTAAGTAGATGAGGTGATGTGGGTTGGAGGAACCCCTATTATAGCTTACCTCAAGGATCACATCATGCCGGAAAACAAGGAAGAGGCCCACAAGCTCAGACGTAGGGCTGCCCACTATGTACTTCAAGACAAGGTACTTTACAAAAGAGGCTTCTCATCTCCTCTTCTATGGTGCACTAGAGAAGATGAAGCGACTACATCCTACAAGAAATCCACGAAGGAATTTGTGGCAACCACATAGAGGCCTCGACATTAGCCCATAAAGTGCTAAAGCAGGGGTATTACTGGGCCAACCTTGAAAAAATATGCTATGCTATTCGTGAAAATGTGCGACAAGTGTCAATGATTCTCATCCATTCAAAGACAGACAGCCCAAGAGTTAACTGTGGTATCTAGTCCCTGGCCATTCGCCAAATAGGGGGTCAACCTAATAGGACCTACGCCAAAAGGGAATGGGAGTGCAAGCTATGCGATTGTCGATATTGATTACTTCACTAAGTGGGTCAAGGCAAAACCGTCAGCTAAAATAACTAAAGCGAACACTTCTAAGTTCATATAGAAGAACATCATATGTCGGTTTGGAGTTCCCCACTCAATAGTTACAGACAACTGGCATCAGTTCGACAACAAGAAGCTCGAAGACTGACCAATTGGGTATCAAAAAAAACTTCTCGTCTCCTCACCACCCCCAGGCAAATTGCCAGGTTGAGGCAGTCAACAAAACTATAAAGCATATCTTAAGAAGAAGCTCGATGCATCAAAGGGGGCATGTGTAGACGAGCTCCCCCATGTGTTGTGGGCAATACATACCACCAGTCGAACCGCAACAGGAGAGACCCTCTTCTCCATGGCATATGAGGCCGAAGTCATGAACCCAATCAAGGTGGGTCTTCCTTCGCCTCGCCGCCTTCAATTCAACGAAGTATCAAATGATGATATAAGGCGATGCGAGCTTAACTTCCTTAAAGAAAGGAAAGACACTTCACAGATAAAAATTGGCCTCCTGTCAAAGGAAAATGATAAGGTACTACAACGCCAATGTTAAGAAGAAATCATTCAGAAGAGGCTATTTGGTGCTTAGAAAGGTTTTTCTGTCCTCTAAAGAGCCTGGTGTGGGCACATTGGGTCGGAACTGGGAAAGCCCCCATCGTGTATCGGGCGAAGTTAGGGTAGGAAATTTCTTAATTGAGAAGTTGGATGGGAAGGTGCAGCCCCACCCTTGGATTGTTGAACATCTGAGAATGTATTATCAGTAAGGCCCTATTTACCGTTTGTGTACCTTTTGTGATTAATGCATGTGCCCTCTATTTCTAACTATGACGAGCTCATATGTTGAGTATGACGAGCTTATACCATTGTGATCAACTGAAATTGCGTAAATTAGCCTACAACAGTTATAACAAGTTCATATGTTAGAGAGGACAAGTTTGATTATCTAAGGATGTACCTTCAATCCTTAACTATGTTGAGCTCATATGTTAACTACATCAGTTATGGCAAGCCCATTTATTTATGTACATATACATGTGTTCAGAATGAAGTGTGATGAACCCACATGCAACCCAATCAAAATAATTACGAGCCCATGCCGTTTGCTCCAAACCAGCTACCTTAATCTGGCAAGCCCACAATTTAACTTACGAATGATGAACTCATGTGTTATCAATTATGGTGAGCCCATTAATTGTTAGCTGGCTGATTAAAAGTGAGCTCATACTTTATGGTTGTTTAGTGAAATGCAATTGTGGCAAGCCCATTAATTGTTAACTTGTTGATTAAAAAATTACAAGCTCATACTTTATGGTTATTTAGTAAAGTACAATTGTGGCGAGCCCATTAATTGTCAACTTGCTGATTAAAAATGACAAGTTTATACTTTATGGTGATTTACCAAGCACAATTGTGGCGAGCCCATTATTAACTTATTAAAGATGACAAGCTCATTCATTCCCATTATTAGGGATGTTTATAAAAATACGAATACGGCGAGCCCACAAACTAATACGCACTTAGCAACACTTTTTTTTTTTAAAATCTGGCAAGTCCATCCATTCAAATCAAATCAAGTTCAGTATAAAGAGGGAGGACCCGTTACATAAATGTTGCAAAAATAGAGGCCTATCCTAAGAAGCGGTAGCATCATCCTGCTAAGGTTCTTCTGAAGCATCTACTTCATCCACTGAATCCTTGGTCTCGTTGGCAGGGGTGGAAAGCTCAACAGAAAGGAATTCTCCCCTTCTATCGGGCAAGTCCAATTGAGGTTGCAGCTCGACAAGCCTCGCGAACACTTCGTTGTAAGCTATTCCTCGCCATATATGTCCAGCCCATCATACTCCGTTGTTTCATGAAAATGTACAACGTATTCATTCACTGCTGCCATTCCTGCCCCACCTAACTGCTGCTTCAAATCAGCAGCTTTAGCAGTCAGCTCCTCGATTTTGACCTTTAATTCTCAATTTTTCTTATTGCCCACCTTCAAGGCCGACGAAGCAAGTCTCCGTAAGTTATCAGAATTTTCCACCCGCTTCATCAAGGCATTGACTTCAACTTTGCAGAGGTGGACTTCCTTCTTCAGCTTGTCATTTTCTTGGGAAAGTGCCACCACCCCTTAGCTTACCTTACCTTGGAGGCCTCCATGGCCTTATTGGCTAATGACGCCTCATCCTTAGCCTTGTTCATTGCAACTTCGGCATCCGTAGCTTTTTGAAGGAATTCTTTATTGAGGCCCCTGCAATCGCCTCATTTCCATTTGCGTGTTCAAGAAAAAACCTTGAGAATGAGCCTGTAGGACCAACCCGACCTCCACCATATCCACCGTATCGCTGGTCTCCGCATACGTGGAATACTTATCAGTCCAGTACTTATGATGGACCCTTGTAACCCCCTGAACCTCAGCGGGGAGCATCTCCATCACCGGGGAGGCTATCTTATCAGCCCTCCCACTCAAAAAGTTTTGGGTTTTTCCTTCAGATGGGGCACTCCTAGCCTCCATAACACTCCTAAACTCCCTAACCCTTTTCTTCTTCACGATGCCTGCCTCTTCTTCAGCGACCTCCTCCACATCAATAATTCTTATTAAAGAAATGGGCTCGGCAAAAATTGGACGCCGAAGTGATTCGCCATGGTTTTTTGGCGTATTGGGGAGAAGAGGCTTAGTGTTCTTCAACAAAACTATTTTTCTCTTGGGAGGCCTCTCCAAAGAAGCCTCTTTTTTCCCTTCTCCTTTTTCCCCCTTCTTTTCCAGAAGAGGTGGCAGATTTATCTTAGAAAGGCAGGCCAGCTCATCCCGCTGGTTCTTGTATGAAAATGACCCGGCGCTCAAAGGTTTCTTTTTCTGAGCCTTTCCTAGGCTCCTCCAATGGAGCAGGCTGGGTTTCACATATTCTTTCTTGTCATGTTGCCCTGCAAACAAAAGAGGTATTTAGGAAAACTATAGAAGAAAGCTAGGTAAGTAAAGAAGTGAACCATCCCGTTTACCCTTTGTAGCCATTAGCTGGTGAATGACGAAGAGGTTCCGCTTGCTGACCCACTCGGATGGCTCGAACTGGTTAACTGTAGCTGCACAAAGCTTGCATTAAACGAAAAATAAAAGACTAACATATAGGGAAATAACACGCCGAAGAAAGCTCAACTCTCTATACTCATGGTATTGGGTCGGTACGGTGATCTCTGGGACCACGTCTCCTTCCATTGTCTGCCAACGACCCCTAACCCAGAACCAGGATGACTTCCAATTTTTTATAGAAGTAAAGGTTACCCAGATCAAAGGAAAATGTGGACCCCAAGGGTTCATGCAACACCACCCCTTACAATTGCTCCCCCCACTCGAGGCTCGAAATTGAAAAAGGATTTGAAATACATGTGGAGGCATATCCTCGTCAATAGTGACCTCCTTCCAGAGAAGAAAGGCCCTTGCTAGCTGGCTCCATGCATTTGACACTAGTTGGGTGGGAGCTAAGTTATACTGCCAAATGATGTATCTAAAGAAAGGGTGCAGGGGCAATTTCATCCCTCCACTCAGGATCGCATCGCTCACTGCAACACACCCCTCCCTGGAAAAATAAGCTCTTTCCTCAGAAGTCGGAATCAACATCTTGACATTGTCTGGGGTTTTAAACTTCTCCCTAAAACCCTCAAACTCGTTCTCCTTAATATCTGTAGGCCACAAAGAGGCCCCCATCTGACGATATAGTCTATAGACCCCTTTTGCATCATCCATGCAGTATGAGGCATCCATTGCCTCAATGATCCGCTCAGTAGGAATTAGTGGGAAAATACCCGCCTAAGCACAAATTAAATCCATATTTACCCCAAAAGACCCCTCAACCCCATTATTTTTAGAGGAAGAAGCCAGTTAACCGTTAATAGATGAAGTAAATGCCTGGTTAGTAGCAAATACTTACGCAAACCCTAGGACCCAAAGTCTGAAACGTTTGGAAATGCGTGTAAGTGGAGTGATAGCCAGAATCAGCAAGAAAATACCACGACAATTAGAAATATATTCAGTGATCTAGGTTTGAAATCTTCACAAAGTAAAGAAAAATGGAAAAAGGTAAGTTTTCGACCTTATATATGCGTAATGAACGAACTATCACTATATGATCTTCCTCCACTTTAATCTGGGCCATCCACCTGTAATCTCATCTGTCCCATTAATTCTAAAGAGTGTTTGATAAAAATTCAAACTAAAGGCCCGGATGGAGTCGTGCTAAACACGCGCCATAAACTTGCCAGATGTGATGTACTATCATCATTGCGCATTAAATGCGCACGTAGCTCTACCCTAGGAAATTGCTGCACTACCCGACTGTTTTTATTGGGAATCGACGTGCCCTTCAAATCATTATACCACGCGGGCCATTCAGCCATGTCACCGGCTTCAGCTCCTAAAGGGGGTTCGATATACGCTTCAAGGGCCTCGTCCAATACCTGTCAGCCATATCACAGGCTTCAGCTCCTAAAGAGGGCTCGATACATGCTTTAAGGGCCTTGCCTTGTGCCGACAGCCATGTCATGGGCTTCAGCTCCTAAATGGGGCTCGATATATGTTTCGAGGGCCTCGTCCAGTGCTCAACAGCCATATCATAGGCTTCAGCTCCTAAACAAGGCTCGATATATGCTTCAAGAGCCTCACATGGCACCCTTAAGCCTTATCACAATATTCAGCTATCAAATAGGCTCGCCTTTTACTTCCAGAACCTCACCATATATCCCTCAGCCCCGTCACAAGCTACTAGAAAACGAAATCTTTTTCTAAGACTAAAAAGTCCACGCATCAAATAAATAATAATACCTGGACTTCGGGACTGTTGTTACTCATATAAAAATTATAGCTAATTGAGCCACGTGGCAAGCGGTGAGGGCCCCACACCCTACATAGCAGTATGGACGACCTCGTTATACGTATGAGACGACCCCTTCCCATGTTACGAAGCCCCACACCCTACATGGCAGTATGGACTACCCTATTATACGTATAAGACGACCCCTTTCCCATGTAATGAAGCAAGCCCGACCCCATTTGGGTAGACGCACCGTATAGGAGCCGATTCTGACGGGGTGATGGCGAGATCCCTAATAGATCTCGTGGTGAAGTGACTGACAAGACAATTCAGCGCTAACGCCGTCCCTGTACACCTACGCAATCACATCCCACTTGCACAAAACTAGGATCTATAGATGCAAAAGGGATCTTAACATTTAATGTCTTGATTGATTGATACATGCAACAAGAAGGGCCAATCAATCTGATGAGGCCATGTGCCCTATCATCCGATGAGCCTCGTTCATCTTGCTCAAATATAAAAACTCACACTTAGTGCCATTTGAAGTTAATGCAAGTTTAGACTCACAATCATATATTCTTACTACATATACTTTTGATATCATTTTCCCAAGTCGACCTTCTTTTATCGATTGGAGGCTCACGTTCTAAGCTCTCCTACACCCCCAAATTATTCACCTAGATGGCTCAACCGTTTAACTCACGATTTGTCCAAGTGTATTGGGATTTAGCTTACGTGGATGTAGGAAGTTTTGGGATCTGTTGGCAACATCGTTGATACAATTTTTGGGATCAACAGAATTCATATTTTTTTTTCAGATTTAAATCATACATTTATCATTTTTAACAAAATCTATTAAAAATTTATCATTTGTTTGATTCATATTCTTCCCAAAATTCATTTTTTTCAATACTCATTTCCAACACATATTTTTCAATAAAATAATATTACATACAAATTCAAAAATTTTCCTTATTTTTTAACAACATATTTTTCATCACATCACATCATAAAATGCAATTTCTTCTCAATAATGTGCATTAAATACACCTTTAATTTTTTTTAGCCAAATCGAACATGGGCTAAAATTCGTAGGAAAAATTAAAAAAATAAAATAAAATTTATTACACGTGCGTTGTCATTTTTAGATAAAAGAATTTTTTAATTAAACATTGTTCTCATAGGATCAAAATCTTAGCTCCGCCCCTTATTGTAAGGTGAGCCTCAGACCCCCCTCAAATCCACTCAGGCGCTCTCCATTATGCAACGTAACCATGTGAAAATATATAAGCAACGATTAAAACAGATGAGTGTTATAAAATTGAAAGAAAATTAGAATAACAGAAAAGAATGAAAAAAAGACAAAAACTCAAATGAATATCTTATTGAAAACTAATGGATATAATTAGGGTTGCAACGCCATTACAGTCATTCACAAAATAATTTTCAACACTCTCAATTGAATAACTAACTATACAACATTTGGCTTGTTAAAAATTCTTATTTGGCAAAACTCGATGTGATAAAAATATCAAACGAGGAGACAAATAATATAGTTAATTATAAAATAAAATTTAGAGTAATCAAATTCTGACTTGTTAATGGCTTGTTAAAAAATCTTATTTGGCAAAACTCGATGTGACAAAAATATCAAACGAGGAGACAAATAATATAGTTAATTATAAAATAAAATTTAGAGTAATCAAATTCTGACTTGTTAAATTTTTCAGAAAAATTCAATTGGACAAAACTTAAACGAATGAGAAAGAATGCAATTACTTCTCATAATTTCATTAGTGAAAATCTTTGTATGGAGCCATCACGATCTTGTGCACAATGTCTTCAATGCCATCACCTTTCTTAAGACTTGCATAAAACAATTCTATTGTTCCATGTTGTTGTCTTATTATATCATCCAATTAATATCATTTTCATACATGATATTCATCGTTATGAATCTTATGATTGACTGCATTGAGAATGATGGTCCGGTGAAGTAATTGCTCTCTTCAGAAGCTTCTTATATAATATGGAAGTAAATCCATAGAGCTATATTGAGGGTAAATTGTTGTTCTTCATGAATATTCATTACACGGATAATTTGCCGTTTAAATCTTACTAGAAAAAATCTTATGGGAAACATTCTATTGAAAGAAAAATATTACATTATTCTTTTAAATACGATACAAAAGTTGTATAATTAAAACTTTATTAAGAACAATCAATGGAACAAAATTTCAATTACAAAAAGAAAGTATAATGCGAATTTACTCCAATTATGATAGTATGACTTGACATGTGTATATTATATCGTGTGTTATAAGCTTTTCAACTATTGTGGTAGATATCTCAGTTATGAATATAACATTCATAATACCACATATGAACACATAAACTAGCTGACGAGTTTTATGTGGATCAAAAAATAAATTACATCACCATAACCAATTAGTCCACAATCATGAACTATTAGAAAGGCACAATATAGTATCTATTACACTAAGATATGGTACTCCAGTGCCAATAAATTATTTAGGAAAAATTTTAGCCATGGTATTAAATATTTCATTTAGTTGCAAAATTTGCCAAAATCTTTCATTTGTGCCAACCACGGTACCAAACATTTCAAACAATCGCAGCCGAAGTCCAATTTAACAAAAAATGTTATTTTGAACGTTAGTTGACCGAATAATTTAGCTTGACCATAATTTTGACCAATTTTACATGGTTAAAATGGTAAATTTCACATGTGCCTTCTGTAAAAATCCCTAAAATCCATTCTCCTGAAAATAAAGATAGTGCATACTCCCACTTGGCAGCTTGGAAGATAAGTCTAGGTGTTGCAATTTCGAGCAGTCATCTATCCGTGAAAAATTGGAGGAAAAATTATTCTTTGAAAGATCCAAATACGTCAAATTCTTGAAATTCAACTCTGGCAAACTCCCTGACACTTTATTGCGTGATTTGGGTTTTATTTATTTTAATTATTTTATAATAGAAAATGTAAATTTACCATTTTTGCCTTGTAAAATTGGTCAAAATTATGTTCAAGGTCAATTCTTCGATCAACTAATGGTCAAATTAACAGTTTCTGTTAAATTGGACTGCGGCTGCAATTTTTTGAAAGGTTTGGTACCATGGGTGGTACAAATGAAAGGTTTGACAAAGTTTGCAACAAAATGAAAGATTTGATACCGTAACTGCAATTTTCCCAATTATTTATTACCACCCTAATAACAAGTTTGTCATCTTTTAACTTCAAGTAGACAAATGCCCACTAGGTATCAAATGAACGTATCTATTCCTTATGAAATCCTGTGAAGATTTTTTCTATGTAAGTTGAACCATGTTCAAGAATTTAGTTGACTAAATGCTTGATCAGCAGGTCGAGTTAAAAAATTATTTTCCAAGATCTTTTGTCTTCAATTTTTTCTTTGAGTAATCAATTGTATTTTAAAACTCTTTAGGAGTTCCAGTTATATTTAAATCATCATCAACAATAATGAAAATTTCAAATATTGATTTATGTTTAGAAACACATGAGCTATATGGTCATTCTTATACCATTTTTTTTCAACAAAATATTCACTAAGACGTTACTGCAAAAGCTCATACTATAAAGAATCTTTGTACTTTGATGTAATAAAGTTTATTAAAAACTTGAACTATATGCTTCAAGCATATTAGTGTAAGATCAATTAATGTGGTCCATGTAATATTATTAATAAATTAATTAAAGTGATTTATTATTGTTAAAATTCTGCTGATCCATTGAGAAGTGAAAATTTTATAACTATCCATTTTGATGAAAAGAGTAGTTATTTTATGGCCCGTGAAACTCATCTCTCTGACTATAAATATAAACGTTAATGGAACCTACAAATTATTCATTCAATTATAGAGAGGTAAAAAGAGAACGTTTTCTTGATTTTACTAGTTTCTCTTTTGCAGATTTAAATCTTTCAATTATTGCTATGGATCAATATACTTTTTTTATTGATTAAATTTATATGTGAAAATTATGAATTCTAAAGATTTTGGTAATATGATTTAATTGCTTACAATTAGATGATATAGAGATTTTTTACTTATTATCATGCATAACATATAAGTTGGTCATAATCGCATATATTGGACACTATCAAGTTTCATGCATGTTCTAAAAAAGCAAGGAACAAATAGTAAAGAATGTTCATTGAGAAGATATATACTCTTGGAGAATACATTGACATAACTTTGTAATCTCTGAAAGAAGTTTAACATCGACATAACTTTGTAATCTCCGAAAGAAGTTTAAGTACCTAAAATGAAAAGAAAGCGAAGATGTTCAATTAAATTTTTTTTTTAGAGTATTTCAACATAGAAATGATTGATCATGATCCAATACAAGCACGACCGAACTTACTAGAGAAACTTAAAATTTTTGAACTGTAGTCCGAACATCTAAATGTGTAAAATTAATAAAATTTATGCGAAAAGAAAATGAGTAAAATGAAGTCTTAAGATATGATTTACCAATGTCAACATAATGAGTTTCAAATAAATATATAAATAAATAAATTTTTTCATGGTGGATTCTTATTGGAATGAATAACCATTTTTGGCTCAAACCTTCAAAATAGCCAATGTTCTGTGCAAAAGGAAGATGTCCAAACTCTGAAAGTCGAATATGAAACGAGGAAGGTAGTAACAAGCTTGAGAATTTTTATAATGAAAAAAATTGTCATTACGCTTCAAGCATGCCATATAAATATGGTGTTAACAAATTGTCTTTATAGGTCATCAATCTAAGTTAAACTTTTACAACTGGTATATGAGATTTTAGTTAATCTCTTTGGTCAGTAACTACACTTAAATAAATTATATTTCGAAGTTTTGATTTAAACAATCTTTTATGAGAATCTAAATAACATAATTGCGCATTATTTTTATTCTTTTCAACTACTTAATGCCCCCTCCCAATAATGAGAAAATCATCTTATGAAATGACTGTCGAAAAACCTTGCCGTAAAATATCACCCGATGGGTAAGATAATGAATTCAACCACAATATATATTCTCAACATTTATTAAAAACTCATCTTTGCACACTGTGGTTGAGCAACTGGAACACATAATGCACGATAAAAATACTTGATAAGTATTGTTGACCCCAAAAATTGTATCAACGATGTGGTCAACAGATCCAAAATCTCTCACGACCACGTAAGCTAAGTTCCAATACACTTGACAAGTTGTTAGTTAAACGGATAAGTCGACTGGGGGAATACTTTTGGGTATGGGGGAGCTTAGAACGTAAGCCTCTAATCAATAAAAGAGGGTCGACTTGAGAGAAGGATATCAAAAGTATATGTAGCAAGAATATAGGCTTGAGAGTCTAAACTTGCATTAACTTTCAATGGCACTAAGTGTGAGCTTTTATACTTGAGTAAGGTAAATGAGGCCAGTTGGATGATAGGGCACGTGGCCTCGCAAAATCGACTGGCACTTTGTGTTGCAAGCATTAATCAATCAATCAAGACATTAAATGCTAGGACCTCTTTCGTGTCTATAAGCCCTAGTCTTTGCAAGTGGGATTTGACCGTGTAGGTGTGTAGGGTCGGTGTTGGCAGTGAGTTGTCTTGTCAATCACTTCACCACAAGATCTATTATGGATTTGGCCGTCACGTGTAGGGGCATCTGCCCAAGTGGGATCGGTTCGATTTAGCTCCCTCGGAAAGGGATCGTCTCCATACATATAACAGGGTCGCCCGTGTTGTCATGTAGGGTTCAAGGATCTTACCATATGCCACGTGGCTCCAGGTATGGTTATTTATATAATGCATGGGCTTTCTAGTCTGAGACAGTTAGAAGTTTGCGACGCGGTCGATGGATATATGGCGAGGCCCTTGTTGTGTGTGTCGAGCCCCTTTAGGAGCTAAGGTCCGTGATAAGGCCGAAAGATGCTAGGGGAGGCCCTGTGATAGGGTTGAAAGATATTGGGCGAGGCCCTTGATGTGTGTGTCGAGCCCTTTAGGAGCTGAGGCCTGTGACGAGGCCGAAAATGCTAGGCGAGGCCCTTGATGTGTGTTGAGCCCCTTTAGGAGTTGAGGCCTGTGATAAGGCCAAAAGATGTTAGGCGAGGCCCATTAGGAACTGAGTTCCATGGTAAGGTCGAAAGATGTTGGGCGAGGCCCTGTGATAGGGTTGAAAGATGTTAGGTGAGGCCCATTAGGATCTGGGGCCTGTGATAAGGCCGGAAGATGCTAAGCGAGGCCCTGTGATAGGGATTGATGCCTGCCGGTGGCATGTTCCAATGATTTGAAGGGTATATACGCATTTAATGTGCAATGATGGTTATATTTCACATCTGGCAGATCCTATGCTAGTTTATGTCGCGTGTTTGGTACGACTACATCCAACCCTTGATTTGAATTTTCAACAAGCGACCTTTGGTATTTACGTGGCTGATGGGATTGCAGGTAGATGTCCCAGATCAAAGTGGAGAAAGATCCAACAGTGAGGGTTCGCTCACTATGCATATATAAAAGGCTGAAAACCTACTTCTTTTTCTTTTCTTCACTTTATGAAAGTTTTAGACTTAGTGTTGAAAATATTCCCTTTGACCTTAGTGCTTTCCTGTTGTTCCCGACGATCAACTCCATTCTCTTCCGTTTTCAAGCGTTCCGGACCTTTTGAGTTTTTAGAACCTGTGTAAGTAATTATCACCATTAAGGCATTTCTTTCATCATTTGAATTAGATGGCTTATTCCTTGAGAAAGAATGTGGTTGAGGGGTCTTCTAGGGTTAATATAGCTTTGATATGTGCCGATACGGGCATTCCTCCAGTGATTCCTACTGAGCGGATCATGAGGCAATGGAGGGCCATCATAGTGCATTGATGATGCAAGAGGGCCCTATAGATTATAGTGTCGGGTGGGGTACCTCTTTATGGCCAACGAATATAAAAGAGAGTGAGATCGAAGGTTTTAGAGAAAATTTTAAGATCCCATATAATATCGCGATGTTGGTACCGACCTTTAAGGAAAGAGCTTGTTTTCCCAGGGAAGGGTGTGTTGCGGTGAGTAAGGGGATCCTAAGTGGAGGGATGAAATTGCCCCTGCATCCTTTCTTTAGATACATCCTTAGGTCGTATAACTTATCCCCCACCTAACTAGTGCCAAACATATGGAACCGGCTGGCAAGGGCCTTTCTTCTCTAGAAGGAGGTCACTCTTGGCGAGGATATGCCTCCACATGCCTTTCAAACCCTTTTTCAACCTCGAACATTCAGTGGAAGGAGTGATTGTAAGGGGTGGTGTTGCATGAATCCTTGGGGTCCACATTCTCCTTTCATCTGTGGGACCCCTACTTCTATCAAGAATTGGAAGTCATCCTGGTTTTGGGTTAGGGGTCGCTGGTAGATAAAGGAAAGAGATGTGGACCCAAAGATCACCGTACTGACCCAATACTGTGAGTATAGTGAGTTGAGCTTTCTTTCAGCGTGTTATTTCCCTGTATATTAGTCTCTCATTATCCAGTCAATATACGAGCTTCCTACGGAGAGGAGGTACTTCAAGAATGTCATCAGCAAGTGGAACCTCTTCGTCTCTCACCAGCTAATGGCTACGAAGGGTAAACATGATGGTTCGTTTCTTTACTTACCTAGCTTTCTTCTACAGTTTTCCTAAATACCTCTTTCGTTTGTAGGGAAACATGACAAAAAAGAATATGTGAAACCCAGTCTGTTCCATTTGAGAAGCCTATGAAAGGCTAAAAAAAAGAAACATTTGAGCGTCGGGTCATCTTCTTATAAGAACTAATTGGATGAGCTAACCCGCCTTTCCAAGATAAATCCGCCACCTCTTCTGGAAAAGAAGGGAGAAAAGGAAAATGGAAAAGAAGAGGCTTCTTTGGAGAAGCCCCCTAAGAGAAAAATGGTTTTGTCGAAGAACGCTGAGTCTCCCCCTCCCCTAAAAGCCAAACAACCATTGGCGAATCACTTCAGCATCTAATTGTTGTCGAGCCCATTTCTTCAAAGAGAATTGTTGATGTGGAGGAGGTCGCTGAAGAGGAGGCGGGCCTCGTGAAGAAGAAAGGGGTTAGGGAGGTTAGGGAGGCTAGGAGTGCCCCATCTGAAGGAAAAGCCAAAACTTTTTGAGTGGGAGGGCTGATGAGATAGCTTTCCTGGTGATGGAGATGCTCCCTGCTGAGGTCCAGGGGGCTACGAAAGTCCATAATAAGTACTAGACTTATAAGTATTCCTCATATGTGGAGACCTGCGATGCACTGGATATGTTGGAGGTTGGGCTAGCCCTGCAGGCTCATTCTCAAGGTTTTTTCTTGAACGCGCAAATGGAAATGAGGCGATTGTAGGGCCTCAATAAAGAATTTCTTTAGAAATCCATGGATGCTGAAGTTGCAATGAACAAGGCTAAAGCTGAGGCGTCGTCATCTAATGAGGCCATGGAGGCCTCCAAGGTAAGGCAGGTTGGCCTAAGTGAAGGTGGGGGCACTTTCCAAAGAAAATGATTAGCTGAAGAAGGAAGCTCACCTCAGCAAAGCTAAAGTCAATGCCTTGACGAAGTGGGTGGAGAATTCTTGATAACTTATAAAGAATCGCTTCGTCGGCATTGGAGGTGGCCAATAAGGAAAATGGAGAATTAAAGGCCAAAATTGAAGAGCTGACTGCTGAGGCTGCTGATTTGAAGCAGCAGTTAGGTGGGGCAGGGGTGGCAGCACTGAATGAATACGTTGCACATTTTCATGAAACGGCTGAGTACGATGGGCTCGACATATACTGGCGAGGAGTAGCTTACAACGAAGTGTTCGCGAGGCTTGCCGAGCTGTATCCTCAATTGGACTTGGCCGACATAAAGAGAGAATTCCTTTCTACTGAGCTTTCCACCCCTGCCAATGAGGTCGAGGATTTAGTGGAGGAAGTAGATGCTTCAGAAGAACCTCAGCAGAATGATGTTGCTGCTTCATAGGATATCCCTCTATTTTTGCAACATTTTTGTAATGTTTCATCCCTCTTTGTACTGAACTTGTTTTATTTGAATGGATGTAGTTGCCAACAAAAAAAAAAAAAGCATTGCTAAGTACGTGTTATTTTGTGAGCTCGTCGTATTCGTATTTTTTTTTTTAAACATCCATAATAATTGGAATGCATGAGCTTGTCATCTTTAATAAGTTAATAATGGGGTCGCCACAATTGTACTT
The DNA here is from genome assembly GCA_903798385.1 of Fraxinus cuspidata. Taxonomy (NCBI): domain Eukaryota; kingdom Viridiplantae; phylum Streptophyta; class Magnoliopsida; order Lamiales; family Oleaceae; genus Fraxinus; species Fraxinus cuspidata. Next base: position 30,754 of record CAIGRP010050001.1, read on the forward strand.
GGTAAATAACCATAAAGTATGATCTTGTCATTTTTAATCAGCAAGTGGACAATTAATGGTCTCGCCACAATTGTGCTTTACTAAACAACCATAAATTATGAGCTTGTCATTTTTAATCAGCAAGTTAACAATTAATGGGCTCGCCACAATTGTACTTTATTAAACAACCATAAAGTATGAGCTTGTAATTTTTAATTACCAAGTTAACAATTAATGGGCTCGCCACAATTGCACTTTACTAAACAACCATAAAAAATGAGCTTGTCATTTTTAATCAGCAAGTTAACAATTAACGGGCTCGCCACAATTGTGCTTTACTAAACAACTATAAAGAATGAGCTTGTCATTTTTAATCAGCAAGTTAACAATTAATGGGTTCGCCATAATTGAATTTTACTAAACAACAATAAAGTATGAGCTTGTCATTTTTCATCAGCAAGTTAACAATTAATTGGCTCGACGTCATTGTACTTGGTACTTGGTAAATAATTGATAACACATGAGCTCACTTTTAATCAGCCAGCTAACAATTAATGGGCTCGCCATAATTGATAATGCAAGAGTTCGTCATTCGTAAGTTAATTTATGGGCTCGTCGATTAAAGTAGCTGGTTTGAAGCAAACGATAGGGGCTTGTAATTATTATGATTGGATTGCATGTGGATTCATCACACTTCAGTCTGAACACATGTATATGTACATAAATAAATGGGCTTGCCATAATCATTGTAGTTAACATATGAGCTCATCATAGTTAAGGACTAAAGGTACATCCTTGGATAATCAAACTTGTCGTCTCTAACATATGAGCTTGTCATAACTGTTGTAGGCTAATTTACGCAATTGTAGTTGATCACAATGGTATGAGCTCGTCATAGTTAGAAATAGAGGGAACATACATTAATCACAAAAGGTACACAAATGGTGAATGGGGCCTTTGATACTACATTCTTAGATGTTCAACATTCCGAGGGTGGGGCTACACATTCCCATTCAACTTCTCAATTAAGAAAGTCCATGACCTAACGTCGCTCGACATACAATATGGACCTTCCCAGTTCCGACCCAATGTGCCCACACCAGGCTCATTAGAGGACAGAAAAACCCTTATAAGCATCAAATCGCATCTTCTGAATAATATCTTCTTGACATTGGCGTTGTAGTACCTTACCATTTTCTTTTAATAGGAGGCCATATTTATTTGTGAAGGGTAAAGATGGTTCGCTTCCTTATTTGCTAATTGCTTTCTTTGATAGTTCTCCTAAATATCTCTTTTGTTTGTAGGGCAACATGACAAGAAATAGTATGTGAAACCCAGTCTTCTTCATTTGAGGTCCATAGGGGAGGCTCAGAAAAAGAAGCCCATGAGCACTGGGTCATCTTCTTACAAGAACCAGGGGGATGAGGTGGCCCGCCTCTCTAAGATGTATCTGCAACCTCCTTCGGAGAAGAAAATGGAGAAAGAAAAGGGAAAATAAGAGGAAACTTCTTTGGAGAGGCCTCCTAAGAGGAAATTGGTCATATCGAAGAACGCTGGGCCTACCCTTCCCCCAAAAGGTCAAACAACCATTGGCGAATTACTTCGGCGTCCCATCGTTGTTGAATCCATTTCCTCCGTAAAAAAATGTTGATGTGGAGGAGGCTACTGAGGAGGAAGCGAACCTCATGAAGAGGAAGAGGGAAAGGGATGCCAGATGTGCTTCCCTTGAAGGTAAAACCCAAAACTTTTTGGGTGGGAGAGCTGATGAGATAGCCTCTCCAGTGATGGAAAGGCTCCCTACTGAAGTCCAAGAGGCTACGAGGGTCCATCATAAATATTGGACAGATAAATATTCCTCGTATGCGGAGACCTGTGATGCGGTGGATATTGTGGAGGCAAATCTCTCCCCGCAAGCTCGCTCTCAAGGATGTTTTCTGAAAGTTCAAATGGAGTTGAGGTGACTACAAGGCAACAATAAGGAGTACCTTTCCAAGGTAGAAGATGCCAAAGTGGTAGTGAATAGGGCCAAGGCCGAGGCGTCTTCGGCCATGGAGGCCTCCAAGATAAAAAGGGTAGAAGTCGAGTCGAGAGTGGACACAGTTACTAAGGAAAATGATGAATTAAAGAATGAGGTCCATCTCTACAAAGTCGAAGTCAATGCTCCGTCAAAGCGAATGGAGAATTTCGATAACTTGTAGAAAATCGCTTCGTAAGCCTTGGAGGTGACCAACAAGGATAAGGAGGAGTTAACAATCAAGGTTGAGAAGTTGATTGCTGAGGTAGACGGTTTAAAGGAACAGTTAAGGAGTACTGGGACGGCAGCAGTGAACGATTATTTTATAATTTCCATGGGACGGATGAGTATGGATGCCTTAGTATATACTGGTGGGGAGTTGCATACAGTGAAATGCTTGCGAGGCTTGCCGAGTTGCATCCTCAGCTTGATCTGTAAAGTAAGAGTTCATGCCTACCAAGCCATCCATCCCTACCAATGAAGCTGAAGACTCAATAGAAGAAGTAGATGCCTCTGAGGAGCCACAACATGGCGACACTGCTACCTCTTAGAATAGGCCCCCTTCCCCCCATGTAATGGACTCTTTCTAATGAATTCGATTTGACTGTAAATAAATTCTCAATTCGATGGTTTGTGGGTTTGCCATATTTGTATCCTTAGTCAAAATTCTAATGTATGAGCTTATCACTCAACCAGTAAGTTAACTTACGGGTTTAACCAATTGTTAACTAATGGGCTCGCCATAATAGACTTCAAACATCAATGCTTTATGTTTTATGGGCTCGCCCTAATTAATCTTTAACAACAGTTAATGAGCCTTACTGATAATTTACTGATAATACATTCTCAGATGTTCAATGTTCCAAGGGTGGGGTTGCACCTTCCCATCCAAGTTCTCGATTAAGAAAGTCCATGGCCTGACGTTGCCTAATATATGATAGGGGTCTTCCATGTTCGGACCCAATGTGCCCACACCAGGCTCTTTAGAGGACAGAAAAACCCTCATAAGCACCAAATCGCCTCTTCTGATTGATTTCTTGTTTACCTTGGCGTTGTAGTACCTTACCATTTTCCTTTGATATGAGGCTAGTTTTATTTGTGTGGTGTCTCCCCTTTCTTCAAGGAAGTCGAGCTCGCATCGCCTTATCTCATCATAGGATATTTCGTAGAATTACAGGCGGTGAAGCGAAGGAAGGCCTACCTCGATTGGACTCATGGCCTCTGCACCATATGTTATGGAGAATGGGGTTACTCCTGTCGCAGTTCGACTAGTGGCGCATATTGTCCACAACACATGGGGAAGCTCGTCTACCCATCTTCCCTTTGATGCATCAAGTTTCTTCCTCAAGAGATGCTTTATAGTTTTGTGACTGCCTCGACCTGGCCTTTTTATTGGGAGTGGTGAAGGGAGGAGAAGTGCTTTTTATACCCAATTCGTCATATAGATCTGTGAGCTTCTTATTGTCATACAATCGCCCGTTGTCCATAACTATCGAGTGGGGGACTCCGAATTGGAATATGATGTTTTTTCATATGAACTTGGAAGTGTTGTTTGCTTCTATTATTTTAGCTAATGGTTCTGCCTCAACTCACTTAGTGAAGTAATCAATAGCGACAATCACATAGCTTGCACTCCCTTTCCCTTTTGGCATATGTCCTATTAGGTCGACCCCCTGATAAGTGTATTTTATACACTTATTCGTGGCCCTAAATCCTGATATTTTACTATATTTTGGATTAAATTCTACATAATTTATGATATATTGTGTTTTGCAGGTAAAACTTTATGTTTAACGAAAATTTTATGAAAAGAATTGAAAAGTGACGAAACATGGCAAAATCTAAAGATAAATTCCTTGGAGAGAAATAATATATTAAATGGGTTGGAGTTAAACGAGTCTAAATAGATTTGTAATGAAAATTTTAATTGAATGCCCAAATTGAACCTGTATAGATATATGTATATTATATATATACACATGAAAACAAAAAAAGAATGGGGGGAAATACACACATGAGAAGAAGACGGATAGACGGCGGGCAGAAAGAAGAAAAAAAGAAAGAAAGAGAGAAAGAAAAGGAAAAGGTAAAGGTAAAAGAAGAAAGAGAGATGAAAGAGGAAAGTAAAAAAGGACAGAGAATAAAGTCAATGCAGAAGAGAAAGAGAAAGTAAAGAAAAAAAAAAGGAAAGAAAAGGAAATTGCAAACACCAGAAATTTTTCACGTTTCGTCAAATTTTTGTGATATCTTTCCACTTTTGCGTGTTTTTATTTTTACAATATAGATAACTAATTTATATATTAGAGGAAATAATTTAGTCGATTTGTGATCTTTTATTTTTTTATTCAAGATTTCTGTGATTTATTTATTTATGTGTTGAGTTTATTATGAGTTTAATGCATTAAATTATCTGATCAATAATTTGATTATTATGTGAGTTTCTTACGAATCGAGAGGCGAGTTTGAGATTTATACCATATAATAAAATCTGGTAAATTAGTATAACGTGTAAAGATACATATACTGATTATTGCGGTCATAATTTGAATTCTTAGAACCAGTATTTCGTTTAACTAGAATTGATTCGCATAAAAATATGAAATTCAATTAGTTAAATAAGCTCAATGAGAACTCGATAGGGGTAAATTGAATACAATAGAAGAATTCGATCGAACACGACATTAGGTTATGAATCTTGAATTAAGAATAAAGGTGATTAATAGATGAAATTGTTATGTACAAATATTCATCACATATTGTTTCTCCAATTATCAATCATTTGCAATTTTTATTTTTATTTTCAATTAGTTAAAAGTAGTAAAAAAATAAAATCACAATCATCATAAATATTCACTTGCTTTTGTCAAATAGAAGTTAGAAAAATTAGATTAAATCCTAAAGTATATTATTCGTGGGAACGATATCCGGACTCAAACGTCCATCATACTACTTATTACAATATCGTACACTTCCGATATAAAAAACGCAACAAGTTTTTGGCGCCATTGCCGTGGACTATTTACTTTTAATCTTTTTTTTTTAACTATTATTTGATTTTATTTGATTACTTTCTTTTATTAAAAAGAGAGAGAGAGAGAGAGAGAGAGTGTGTGTGTGTGTGTGTGTGTGTGTGTGTGTCTGTTGTATGCTCCGTACCTAAGACGACGATCTTAAACCGTTTGACTCGAAAATAGAATATATTTTCAGACAAAGACGCAAAGAATAAAAACAACAACATCAAATGGCTGAAAATCAAAATATTCATATTCCTATTCAATTAATTTGACAAGTGGCTGTAAGAGTAGCATTGCCACCGGATCAGCAGCAGGAGCAAGGGGGAATAAACAAAGGAGACTTGCCAGTTTCAATGTTCTTGACGCCAATAGCCGCGCCTACGCGTTCCAGTATTATGTATCTAGATTTCGGGCTAAATAATTTTCAAATAAGGGTACAGTGGATCAATTTGATGAGTAACAACTCTCCAATTCTACGGGTTGCCTCATCAAAATTCGAACACACGTCTCCGGATTTCTTAGAAATTGTCAGAACTTCCATGCTCCGGGGATTAATGAAAATGCTATTAAGTTACGATTATTTCCAAATACACCGAGGAATTTTTCATTGGAGTGGTTGGACGCCGAACCTCGTGGAAGAATTACTACATGGGAAGAACTAATCAGAAAATTCTGCAACAAATTCTTCCCACCAACAAAAGTAGCTAAAATTAGATTGGAAACTCAAACGTTCCAACAAAAAGATTGAAAGGGCTATCACGAGGCATGGAACATATTCAAAGAGTTGATGTGAAAATGTCCAAATCATGGAATCACAATAGAAAATCAAGTACAATACTTCTACACCAGACTCTCACCACTATCAAAATCTCGTGTAGATTCCTCTACCCGTGGATCGATCATAGGAAAATCAATACAACAAACCATGGATTTATTTGAGTTAATTGCCACATTTAATGTTTTCATCAGAAAGAGTGGTACCACTGATAGCATCTGTGATGTATGAATTAGATAGCACGGCATATACCAATGTGCAGATAGCAGTGTTGACAAAGTAGGTAAAACTATTGGTGAAATCACAAATGAGTGGAGCACATGCAGTGATGGGTGGACCATCATGCGTAAACTGTGAGCTAACTATTTGACAGAAAACTGTATGTCTATGGGCTTTCATGAGGAAAATATCAACTTCATTCGGAACTGCTCTCGCAATTTTAACCCATATTCACAAACATATAACCCAGGATAGAGACAATACCCAAACTTCAGATGGTCGGATAATCAACAAGGGAATGATTCAAATAATTCCCAATAGGAGCACAACCAAGTTTCGGGGAGATGTTTCATCAATATGTACAAAAAACAGATTAAATATTCCAACAGAATGATACTAATTTTCAGAATCAGATTCGTAGATAATTCTTCAACCTCTGACAGATTGGTCAAATAACTCAACAACTTGTGGTCCGTCCACATGGATCATTGCCAAGCAATACAAAGACAAATCTTAAAGAGCAAGTGATGGCAATAAGAGTAGTGAAAAACGATCCACCTAGGGCTCCTATAAAAGTTAAAGCATATGTACATCCACTTCTATTCCCCCGAAGATTTCGAAAGAAGTCAATTGAAGAAAATATTCATTCTATAACTACAGTGAGTGGCGTACAATTTCCAGAGATTACTGTGAAACTACTAGAAAGAAAAGAGGACCAGGGAGAATTTGAAGAAGCTATAATGGAGGAAAATTTTGCTCCCACCTCAATTGAGAATGAAAAAAGTACAGAAGCATCCACTGCCAAGGCACCAAGCCCAGTTAAGGCTTACGTACCTCCCATTCCTTTTCCTCAAAGGCTTAAGAAGAACAAACAAGACACAAAATTTAAAAATTTTCTTGATGTTCTCAAGAAGCTCCAAATCAATATTCCGTTGATTGATGCGATATTATAAATTCCAAGCTACACAAAATTTTTTAAAGAGATGTTAACAAAGAAAAGAAAACTTTTGGAGTTTGAAATTGTATCATTAATAGAGGAAAGTAGTGCAAGAGTGCAAAACAAATTGCCTCCAAAATTGAAAGATCCGGAGAGTTTTACTTTGCCTATTTCAATTGGAAATTCTTGTGCTATTAATGCATTGTGTGACACAGGTGCTAATATAAATCTAATGTCATATTCTGTTTATAGGAAATTGGTATTGGGTGAAATCAAATCAACATCAATCAATAAAGCTACAACTAGTTGATACAACAATTTCAAGGCCACGTGGCAAAGTTGAGGATGTGCTTATAAAAACAAAAAATTTAATATTTCCAGTGACCTTCATTGTGCTGGACATGCTAGAAGATTGAGCCATTCCAATTATATTGGATCGACCACTATAATTGACATGGAGAAGGGTAAGCTAATATTGAGGGTGAGGGACAAACAAGATATATTTAATATTTATACCCCATTTGAGAAACCTTCCAAATCATTACTTTAGAATTGATGAAAAGACACCTGATCAACGATGCCGTCAAAATAATTCAAATTTCGGTGGACTTCTTGGTAGAGATGAAAATGAAAATATCAAAATATGGAGAGCAAAAAAGTTGTGCATAAATGAAAATTGCACAAAGTGCAATGATGGTATAACGTGGTTCGAGCCACCATGATCAATCATAGCACAAAGTTAAGCTAATGATATTAAAGAAGCACTTCTTGGGTTGCAACCTAAACTTTTTCCTTTTTATTTATTCCATTTTTGAGTTTTAGGATAGTTTAATTTATTTGTAACTCCCTATCCATATCATGCTTCCCCTTAGATTTTTGATATGTTAGTTGGTTTATTAAATGTTAGAGATAAGTAACACTTGTTACAATTATTTGATCTTAATGTTTTATTTGATTTTTTAGGAACATGACGTCGCGAAATATTTAGACCAATATTGATCAAGGAGCTAACGGGATTAATTGGAAAGCTAGCCATTGAATTACAAGTCATATCAGGAAATTCTTTTCTTCGCTTTCTTTACCACCCATTTATATGCGGATTTATGATTAAAGAGATTAAGGACAATGTTTAGTTTAAGTTTGGGGGTGAAAAACATGAGTTTTCATTTTTTATTTTTTATTTTTGCTTTTATTGTTTCAGTAAAAAAAAATATTTTTAAAAAGAGTAAAAAAATATAATAAAAATATTTTCTTTTTGTGTGTTTATGTGAGTTAGTTGATTTGACTGGTAATGACGAATATATTGAATCGTGAATTAATCTATGAATAGTGAATAAGTTGCATACTCAAATTATTTTTTGCTTTTTCAAGTGAAATTTGATAAATATTGAGCACATTAATTAAGTTAAGCATTATGTAGGAATGAGTTGATTTCATGATTGAATATGTTGAAATTGTTGACCATAGATGTTAAACCCAAAACCACTAACTTTTACATTTTTGGACTAAATTTAGAATAGTTTGGGAGGATTTCATTGTTGTAGGAAGATGTTGAGATAAATAAGGATTCCGGATATAAAATTTAAATTCTTGTGTAGATTGTTTAAAGTAAATAGGATGCAATTGGGTGAAAATATCAAGTTAGATGTCGTTTTACTTGAATTGATGTCAAATAAGGGATATTGCGCTAATCAAGACATAAAAAATATTTTATTAGAAAATTTATCTTCATAACCTTTATGACTCGAGCAATTAAGACTGCAAGAGTCTTTAAAACCTAGTACCCTATGGTATCTAACTTAAGAGTGATGAAAAAACATATTTGACCATTGATGATTGAAAATTGAAACATCTTATGAATTCATAATGATATGCTTAATTCTTCACACACACACGTCGATTTTACATTGGAAAGATGGATTTTAACTTGTGTATTGTGATTTTGAATTTGCGCATAGATTTGTTATTATAATTTCAATTTTGAGATAAAAAGTCAGATTAACTAATTAAATCTTGTTGTTTTACTTGATTGACTAGCCACCTTAGGTAATTAGCATTGCTTGTTTGTGTGTTTGTTAGATTTTAATTTTATTTGAGTACAAACAAAAATTCAAGTTTGGGGGTGTGATAAGTGTATTTTATACACTTATTCGTGACCCTAAATCATGATATTTTATTGTCTTTTGGATTAAATTCTACCCAATTTACGTTATATTGTGTTTTGTAGGTAAAACTTATGTTTAATGAAGAGTTGGAGAAAATAATGCAAAAGTGGCGAAAATGACAAAATCCAAAGATGAATTAAATCATGATATTTTATTGTCTTTTGTATTAAATTCTACCTAATTTATGTTATATTGTGTTTTGTAGGTAAAACTTATGTTTTGTAGGTAAAACTTATGTTTAATGAAGAGTTGGAGAAAAGAATGCAAAAATGGTGAAAATGACAAAATCCAAAGATGAATTAAATCATGATATTTTATTGTCTTTTGTATTAAATTCTACCTAATTTATGTTATATTGTGTTTTGTACGTAAAACTCATGTTTAATGAAGAGTTAGAGAAAAGAATGCAAAAATGGCGAAAATGACAAAATCCAAAGATGAATTTCATGGAGAGAAATAATGTATTAAATTGGTTGGAGTTAAACGGGCCTCAATAGACTTGCATTGAAAATTTTAATTGGAAATCCAAATTAAACATATACAAATAAATGTATATTATATATTTACACATGAAAAAAAAAAGAGAGAAAAATGAAGGGAAAAAACATACAGGAGAAGAAACGGCGGGCGGAAAGAAAAAAAAGGAAAAAAAGAGAGAAAGAAAAGGGAAAGAGAAAAAAGAGAAAGAGGAAAGAGGAAAGGAAAAAAAAAAAAAGAATGAGAAGAAAGTCAATGCAGAAGAGAAAGAGAAAGTAAAGAAGAAAAAAAAAAGGAAATTGCAAATACCAAAAATTTTCACGTTTCATCAATTTTTGGTGATATCTTTCCAATTTTGCGTGTTTTTATTTTTACAATATGAATAACTAATTTTTATATTAAGGAAAATAATTTAGTCGACTTGTGATTTTTTTATTTTTTTTATTCAAGATTTTTGTGATTTATTTATTTATGTGTTGATTTTATTACGATTTTAATACATTAAATTATCTGATCAATAATTTATTGATTATGTGAGTTTCTTACGAATCGAGAAGTAAGTTTGAGATTTAAACCATATAATAAAATTCAGTAAATTAGTATAACGTGTGGAGATATCTATACTGATTATTGCGGTCATAATTTGAATTCTTAAAACCAGTGTTTCGTTTAATTAAAATTGATTTTCATAGAGATATGGAATTTAATTAAATAAATAGGCTCAATGAGAACTCGAGATGGGTAAATTGAATACAATAGAAGAATTCGAACGAGTACTACATTATGTTATGAATCTTGAATCAAGAATAAATGTGATCAATAGATGAAGTTATTATGCCATAATATTCATCACATATTTGTTCTTCAATTATCTGTTGTTTGCAAAAAAAAAAATTATATTTTTAATAAGTTAAAAGTAATAAAAAAACATAATCACCATCATCATAAATATTTACTTTATTTTGTCAAATAGGAGTTAGAAAAATTAGATTAAGTCCTGAAGTATAGTCTCTGTGGGAACGACATCTAGAGTCAAAGGTCCACTATACTACTTGTTACGATATCATACATTTGCGATATAAAAAATGCAACATCCCCCATTAGGCGAATGGGCAGGGGCTGGATACTATGGTTAGCTCTTGGGCTAGCTGCCTTTGAATGGAGGAGAAGCGTTGGCACTTGTCGCACCTTTTTACGAATTGTATAGCATCATTTCTCAAGGTTGGCCAGTAATATTCTTACCTTAGCACCTTATGGGCCAACGCCAAGCCCCCTTTGTGGTTGCCACAAATTCCTTTGTGGATTTTTCGTAAGACGTAGTCGGCCTCGTCTCCTTCAGTGCACTGTAGGAGAGGGGATGAAAAACCTCTTTTGTAAAACAACCTCGTCCTGGAATACATAGTGGGCGGCCCTTCGTCTGAGCTTGTTGGCCTCTTCCTTGTTTTTCGACAAGATGTGATCTTTGAGGTAAGCTAAAATAGGTTGCATCCATTGTGGGGTCCCTACAATCCAAATGACCTCTTCTACCTTGGCTGTAGAGGGCCGATGAGGTATTCAATTGGTACAATTTTGAGTAATTTTGAGTCTTTGCTGCTGGCTAGTTTCGATAATGCATCCGCACGCAAGTTTTTCAAAGCTTGGGATTTGGGTCAACTCAAATTTTTCAAAGTATGGGATCAGGTCCATAACCTTTTTCAAGTATGCTGCCATGCCCTATCCTTGGCTACGAAACTGCCACTGACTTAGCTCACAACCAGCTGGGAGTCACTCCGAATTGCTAAGTTTTGGATCCGCTTCTCTTTGGCCGCTTGAGGCCTGCTAGAAGCGCTTCATACTTAGCTGCGTTGTTGGAGGTTTTAAAGTCGAACCTCACCGCACAATTAAGTTTGTGACCCTTTGGGCTCTTTAGCAGTACCTCAATCCCTGATCCCGTTTCTTTGGTATATTCGTCAATAAACAATTTCCAAGCTGGGGAATCGGCTGGTTCCATTGTTATATTGATATTTTTTACCTCTATGAATTTCGCTTTGAAATTCGTCACTGTTTGCCCCATCATTGAGGTTCTTGGTTGATATGAAATGTCAAATTCACTCAACTCCACAACCCATTTCATCAACCTCCCCGATGCGTCTGGCTTTTGGAGCACTTGTTTGAGGGGAAGGCTCGTTAGCACACGTATATTATGGGCAGGGAAGTAGAGCCTCAGCTTTCTAAAAGCAATCATAAGGGACAAAGCAAGTATCTTCATATCAGTATAACGCATTTCAACTGGTAGGAGGGCCTTGCTTACGTAATAAATAGGTAGTTGAGTGCTTCCTTCTTCCTTTACTAGAACCGAGCTCACCGCATCGGTACTGATAGCCAAATATAGTATCAAGACTTCTCCATCCTTAGGCTTCAAGAGAAGGGAGCTTGGCCCAAATGTTTCTTCAGCCCTTGGAATGATTCTTCACATTCCTCATTTCACTGGAACCTTTTTCCTCATTTTAGAATTTTAAATAAGGGAAGACATCTATTTTTAGCTTTGGAGATGAAACGGTTAAGTGTTGTGAGGCATCCTGTCAAACATTACACTTTCCTGGGTTTGCTAGGGGATTTCATATCCAACAAGGCCTTAATTTTCTCAGGGTTCACCTCAATGTTTCGCTAGTTAACCATATAACCCAAGAATTTTCCTGAAGTGACGCCAAAAGCGCATTTCAATGGATTCAACTTCATTTGGTATTCCCTCAAGATCTTGAAGGTAGCTTTCAGGTGTTCAATGTGGTTTGTAGACCTGAGGCTCTTTACGAGCATGTTATTGACGTACACCTCCATCGTTTTGCCCAAGAGGTCGGAGAACATTTTGTAGACCAACTGCTAGTAAGTGGTGCCAGCATTCATCAAGCCAAAAGGCATGACTTTGTAGCAGTATAGGCCCATATTAGTGATGAATGAGGTGTTTTCCTCATCCGTAAGGTGCATAGGGATTTGATTATACCCTGAATATGCATCCATGAAGCTCAGGAGCTCATGGCCCACACTTGAATCCACTAATTGGTCAATCCTTGGGAGCAGAAAGCTGTCATTTGGGCAAGCTTGTTTGAGGTTGGATAAGTATATGCAAACCCTCCACTTGCCCTTGACTTTCTTTACCAAGACGGGATTGTATATCCTTTTTAGGTATATTGTCTCTCTAATGAACCCATTAGATATGAATTTTAGCACCTCTTATTTCAGAGTTGTGTACCTCTGTAGGGTTCAGGGCTCTTCTCTTTTGCTTGTGAGGAGCAAACTTCGGGTCCATGTTAAGACAATGGCAACTGACCCCGGGATTAATGTCCACCATGTCCTCGTGCCTCCACGCAAATACATCCAAGTTGCTAAGTAAGACGTCTTTAAGCCTGGTTTTTTCCTCTGATTCAAGTTATTTTCCTATTTGTAACACCGTTGCAGGGTCATGTGAATTCACAGGGAAAGGTTCAAGCTCTTCTACCAAGGTTGCTTGTGAGTTTGATTCTGTAACCCTAGGGTCTAAATTCACCTCAATGACCCCTTTTTCAGGGGCATCTATCATGTTGACGTCTTCCCCTTGTTCAGAGGTAGGGATGGCAAAAAAAACCCGACAAATCCAATACCCGCGGGCCCCGTCCCGAACGGGGCGAGGAAACCCGCTTAATCGGGTATTCGGGGCGGGGACGGGGAGGGGTAACGGGCCCCCGCCCCGCCCCGTTTTATTTTATTTTCTTGTTTTTTTTATAATTCAATACTTTAAATTGAAATTTTCATTAGTTCTAATAAAAAATGGCAACTAAAATTATTTATCTAAGTCTAATAAATGAGGGCAATAGAATAAAATTATCAAAAATTAAAAAAAAAATTAAACGAGGAATGGCCCCCGCCCCCACCCCACCTTAAAAATGGGGAACTGGGCGAGGACGAGGGAGGTAGGACCTTCTTCAAGTGCATCAATCATCTCAGTATCTATCAAAACCATGTTTACGCTGCGGGGTTCAAATTTCCTTAAGGAGCTAAGGTAGCATTCCCTCGACCCTATCTGATCCACTCGTACTGTGGCAACTCCTTCCTTAGTAGGAAATTTCATGCACAAATGATGTATGGATGTCACAGCCTGAAGCTCTTTTAAGGCGGGTCTCCCTAATACTCCGTGTTAGGAAGATGGATGGTCTACAATAAGGAATTTCATGAAGTGATGGGCCTTAAGTTGGGGCTCTCTCATCTCTACCGCCAATGTGATTCTTCCTCTTGGGATGATTCTATTACCAGTAAAGCCATATAATGGAGTGGTCATGGGAGTGAGTTTGTGGTCCACCATAATTTTGTCAAAGGAGTTTTTGAACAGGATATTAACGAAACTTCCATTGTCCACCAGCATGCGCCTCAGTCCATTCCTAGCTTGACGACTCGTACCACCAGTGCATCATAGTGCAGGTAATGAACTCCTACAGTGTTCGCCAGGGAGAAGGTGATTGGTTGGGTGCTCCTAGATCCATGGCCTGTGTTTTTTATCAAGTAGCTCGCCATAGGAGGGTCTTTCGCTTCTCTTGCGTAGTTCTTAAGGGCGTTCTTGGAGTCCCCTCTATGTACGGACCACCTATGATGGTATAGATTTTTTTGATGGGACGTTATCAGTATTTGCTATAGGCTCTCTTCGGGGCCTTTGCATCCTTGCCCTGTTTCTATCTCCGTCGTGCTTCGTCAAGGTGATTCATTCATTCGGTGCCGCCTTGCTTTGTTATGCCTAGGCTCTTTCTTGCCTAGGCTGGGTTGCATTTCTTTGTGTTTGGCGGGCGTTTCTACCCTCAATATATGGGCCATTCAGATCTTCATGAATTGGCCTGGAGAGGCAATTCTCAGTGTTGTGGTTGTTGGTTCGATGGCATGTGCAGTATTGCCTATCTTGAAGCTCCCTATTTCTCCCTCTTCCTCTTCCCCTAAACTGGTTCGGTTTCTTTTGGGCCTCAGACCCAACCTCCTCATACACCAAAGAGGGTACTACGTTTAGTGTAGCTGTGGCCAATGCTTGGCCGGAGGTGGGGGCTATCGTGTGTCCTGCTTGGGTCCATTGCTGGTCCACCAAGTGGGACACATGGCCTCTTCATTGTCTTTGAGGTAGCGGGAGTCCTATTGAGGTTCTGTTGCGGTGATCAATCAGCTTTTCATTAACGATTTTTCTTCTCATCATTTCCAATAAAGCATCGTAAGAAGCGAAATTTCTGTTTCCCAGTCCCTCCAGAATAGAGTATTCATGTTGAGGCCTCCTCTTAGGGTAGAGAGGGCCTCTTTATCCATAACATGTTCGCAGTAGGTTATTTCATCTATGAAACGGGCCAAGTAGCTTTTCAAGGTTTCATCTGCCTGCTGCCTCATGTCTTGCAGTCTTTGGATGGGAGCTTCTCCCTCCTTGATAGATAGGTATTGGTTCAGAAAGGCCTTCTTGAGGTCTGACCAACTTCTAATGCTGCTAGAGAGGATGCAGTTGTACCAAATTTCTGCCGCTTCTGTAAGCGTGAGGTGAAAAGCTCAGCATTTTATCTTTGTTGAGGTGCTTCGCCGGAGTGCTTCTCAATTCTTGGGAGAAAGGCATGCTTTCGTCATCATCGTCCAATTCAAATGACCTGTATGGTTCATCAGAATCATTTTCATATGCCTGATAATGAGGGGGGTTGTGATGTTCTTACTTGATTTCTCAAGTTCGCCTCATCTCTCCTCTCTCGCTTATTTCTAGGCTGAGGGGGAATCCCCTGAGGCTCATATCTTTGGTCTTGTTCCTGCCCTCTTTGCACGGGAGGTAGCTGATAGGACCTATTTCTAGGTCTAGAGGGTCCAATCCGATCAAAGACTCTGATGGACCTTTGACGTTCGTACTCTTGAGTATACTCGGAGGGGTGGGGAATTTACCTCCTGTGGCATGTCATCACCGGGTCGACTTGTAACGTAGTTGGTGGAGGTATCTATTTCCACCTCCATCTCCGCTGGATCACCATCCACGTCATGCACTTAAGGGTATGATGCCGTGTCATTTTCCTCACCCTGGGGGAAAATCCCCTATCGAGGCGCCTGTAATCTAGCATGCTGCTGCATTTGCATGAGTAGCTGTTGCATGTCAGCGTTTTACTGGGCCATGTTTCTCATATATTTAGCCATTCACCTACTTCCCTTGCTAGGTATGTTGTGGTACCGCCTCGCTTGTGGACATGATGGGGGCAGGGCATGTTTATATTTGTGCGGAGGAACTCTTTTTTAGAGGCCTCTTGCTGCATGTTTCCACCATGTGTTCCTCGATGGCTGGAACTCATAGCAAGTATCCAACTTCGAATCAGCAATGAGTATTCAAGACGTTCGTTCTTTGCGGCGATTCTTTCTTCAAGAACCCAACTTTTTTCCAGGGCTTTGTTTTAGATAGCTTTTACCGCAAAGATGTTCGTGGTTATGGTATCAATTTTTCCATAGATGGCTCCAATCTGTTGGCCCCAAAAATTGTATTAACGATGTGGCCAACAGATACCAAAACATCTCACATCTATGTAAGCTAAGTTTCAATACACTTGGACAAGTTGTTAGTTAAATAGTTAAGTCGACTGGGGGAATAATTTGGGGTGTAGGGGAGCTTAAAACATGAGCCTCCAATCGATAAAAGAGGGTCGGCTTGGGAGAAGAATATCAAAAGTATATGTAGCAAGAATATAGGCTTGAGAGTCTAAACTTGCATTAACCTTCAATTGCACTAAGTGTGAGATTTTATACTTGAGTAAGGTGAATGAGGCTCATTGGATGATAAGACATGTGGCCTCGCCAAATCGACTGGCCCTTTGTGTTGCAAGCATTAATCAATCATTCAATCAATGCATTAAATGTCGGGGCTTCTTTAATGTCTATAAGCCCTAGTCTTTACAAGTGAGATTTGATCGTGTAGGTGTGCAAGGGCGGCATTGGCAGTGAGTTGACTTGTCAATCACTTCACCACAAGATCTATTATGGATTTGGCCATTGCCTCGTCACGATCGGCCCCTATATGGGGCCTCTGCCCAAGTGGGATTGGTTCGGTTTAGTTCCCTGGGAAAGTGATCGTCTTCATACATATAACGGGTTTTCCATGTTGTCATGTAGGGTTCAGGGATCTCACCATATGTCACATGACTCAATTAGATATGATTATTTATATGAGTAACATGTATTATTAGGCTTCTGACCAAATTCAAAATTATATAGGGGAGAATATCATGTTAACATGATGAGTACCTAAATTGCTGCTTGTAAGATAAAATTCTCTAAGCAGAAACTTAAGCCTTTATATTCCCATTAGTATTTGTTTAGCAATATTCTGGAGGCTTTTAATAAAATGTTCTATTAAACAATGGACGATAAGAATCACCTCACTAATAATCACCAAAAGTTTCAGGACGTATATTTCTTAGTATTATCAATACAAACTCAAATGTGTATATTATTGAGAAATATATTTATTAAAAAAATAGTTAGATAGTAAGGCTACAATAGTCATACAGAAAGGGTGAAATTACAAAATGGTGGTTATATTAACACTATATTTTTTTATAAATACATTGTTTTTCATTCAAAAATATTGTTAATGTACTTTAAAATATGTAATTGCATTTTTGCCATATTATTTGTTTTGCTTATTCAAAAATACAATGGACAAACGAATCTTTTTACTTCATTCTATAAAATTTATGGAGAGAATATAATCAGGAACGATTTAAATTAATTTGAAAATAAAAATATGATAAAAATAAATTTGAGAAGGTTATTAACCTTTCATGGAATTAAAATGTAACATAATTATGAAAAATAGTAAAATTATTTATCATCATCATGATAAATTATCGGTGATATGACAACTCATTAGTCTCACATCCCCCTCTCATATAAATTAAATTGTTCAATTTCATTATTCCACGTACACTGTCACATCATCGATTATTTATCATTGTAATGATAAATAACATTATTTTATTAAAAGCTGTGATTATATTTATCAATTTTATAAACAACGACAATCATGCTATGCTGCTGGGAGGGTTTGACTCCCTCCTTGATAGCACAGTCACACTATGGGAGTATTTTTGGCAATTTTTTTTCATGCAGGTCCAATGTGCACGTGAGTGTAGACAAATTAAGGAGTCAAAACATTTTCTGACGAGAGTCTGTTATGTTGCCGAAAAGGTTTGATACTCTCTCTGACACACTTAGAATAGAGAAAGATGAGCTCCGAGGTATAGCTCAGTGGTGCAAAGGATATGAGTGAGGTAGTCTCTGCTGAACTGACAATCACAGTGTGAGGGTTCGATTCATGTCTCTTACAATGTATTGAATTGGAATCTTTGTGGGTACCAGTATGATAGCTTTTGTACCCTGGCCTACTAAAGCACATCCCGCGATTTACCCTCATCCACAATACTTTAGGGATAGGGCGGCGGAAACCCTCAAGGTTAAAGGTTCAATTTTTTTTAGAATAGAGAAAGATAAACACTTTTAAAAAAAAATTTATTATTCGCATGGATCCCATGCACGTCCTACTCATGTGAGAGCGTGTAAACCAAGATGACAATTTCTTTCTACCAAAAGTGAT
Organism: Fraxinus cuspidata; assembly: GCA_903798385.1. Lineage (NCBI taxonomy): Eukaryota > Viridiplantae > Streptophyta > Magnoliopsida > Lamiales > Oleaceae > Fraxinus > Fraxinus cuspidata. The sequence goes on from CAIGRP010050001.1 coordinate 48,927, forward strand.
CAATTCACCAACAATTAATAAGCTCAGATTTGGTACACATTAAAATTTTCATTCTTATTCTTCTATTAATTTTCAACTATATATTTTTCAATAAAATAATATTTTTCATCACATCAATAATTTTTTCATCTTTTTCAATCACAAATTATCCATCAATCTACTATTTCAGGATATATTCTTTCAAAATAATGTGGTGCAAACATATCCCAATTACGAAACTAGTGCCAACTAAAATCTTCGACTGTTTCGCGTGCTCAACTCGCTCAGAGAGGTATACGCAGGATCTCGAATCTTGACGTCAATTCAGTGGTGTACACATCACAATCCTACGGTATTAAATGTCTGTGCGAATCCCTATAGATCGTACGCTCATCGATGGTGATGGAAAGAGATCCATGGTGGTGATTTGATTGGTGAGGGTTTCAAAATAGATGGGGAGCAACTCGTGATATACATGTCAAATCAAAAGGGCATTTTAAGAAGGTTGCATGGGTAGGGTACAAGTAATGATGCCTACACTCAGCTTAGGTTGTAGTTTATGGGAAGTTAGACATAGCGCACTAGGCGTTTATTAAAGTTGACATTCTTTTCAGGTATTGCTTTTAACTTATGCCTGTTTGGTGCACATTTTTTACAAAATACATTATTTTTAAAATTTATTTTTGATCATATATTTTTCAATAAAATAATATTTTTATCATATCAATAACTTTTTCTTATTTTTTAATCACATATTTGTCATCATATCACTATTTAAAATATATTTTTTCCTCAATAATATCCATCAAACACACCGTTAAAGAAATTATCATAATTCATTACCTATTTAACTTTTCTTATAATTTGTGATCCTACAAAATTCGTGGATTAAAAAAAGTAGATTTTTGATAGATTATGTTTATAAAATAAATAGGTGCCAAAACAAGTGTGAAACGAATTCCAAAATTATGTAAAATTTACAATTCCACTTATTTGTGCCGTGTTAATAAGAATACCACTTGTATAATTACGAAGAAAACTCAAATCGAAATACTAGTGCATGTCAATTACGTAGAAGAATAATTCTTAAACAGGTAGATGCGCATATTGCACTAGAAGAAGTCAATCAGTAGCATAGATTCTTTACCGATATACAATTGTCATTATTTTATTGATTATCAGCAAAACAAAGAAAAAGGTACGAAAAAAAAAAAAAAGACATGTACACGTGACTTTTTTTGTGTTAAATTTATTCTCATTTTTCCACATCAAAATACACACACAAAGATGCATTGAAATTTGATGATAGAAGATCCATTTCCTTTTGTAGAATGCAATTTCTCTCCTAAACATTTACCACATAAATTTCAAGACAAAAAAGTAGATCTCTGTATAGCCTATGTTTGAGTTCCATTTTTTTAAAAATTTATTTTTTCTTAAACTCTTTTTAAACCACATATTCTTTTATAAATTATTTTTACACAGACTCAAAATTTTCGTTATTTTCAATCAATCACGCTTTTTAAAAAAAATCACTATTTCAAAGACTATTTTCCACGAAAATAGGGTTCAAACATGGCCTATTTTTCGTATGTCCCGCCATTGATTTAAGACTTGTGTGGAGCTATCTCTAATGTTCAATCTTTCACTTTGTGCATTATTATCACCCAAAAGCCTTTTGTTTTGCTTCTCTTTTTCATGGACTCACTCATTGCCTCCATCACTATCCTATAAAGATACAAATAATTGCATATGCATTGTCTTGATCATTGTTCTAGTTATTCCACTTGTTACCAAATGATAAGTATTGACACAATGATTTAAATGAGGACTAAAATACTCGTCTTAATAATAAAAAAAAAAAGTGTGATTTTAGTTAGTTTATTAATATTTTCGATAAGTAGACGATTCAAACTCTTAATTCCGACATACCATACGATGCGTAGTTACTTTTATGAGTAATAAGTTTGAAATTTTGTAGTTTTTGTCCTAAAAGGTTGACATTAGGGTGGAATTAAGCTGTGTTTTGGCACTTAGGTCCCATCGATTTTTTCAACTAAATTGAGTTTTCTTGATGGTTCATGTCAAAAAAAAAATTCCTATTGAAAATTAATGTGTATTTTGGATGGTTTTAACTGATAAACACATCAATGCTTTGAAAATTGAAACTTGGAGACCGAAATACAAAAATATTAAGGGTCCGTTTGATTGCGAATATGGAAAATAGGTGGAAAGAAAATGAATTCCAGGGAATTGAATTGCCTAGAGATTGTTTTACTGAGAATTGTAATTAATTGTGTTTGATTGGTATAATTTTTCATAGAAAATGTTGAAAGTTTGGTGTCCGTTTGGCTTCCTTTTTTTTATGAAAATTGTCTATTAAAGTGATAATTTTCCTACCATTGGGTCTAGAATTTGTTCCAATTACCAAAATTTTTTTTTTTTGAAAAATAAATTACCATGCCGAATATCATTCTTTTGACTTTGTTTTGCATGAAAATTGTCAATAAAAGTGATAAATTTTTTTACCATTGTGTCTAGAATTTTTTTCCAATTGCAAGCCAAAAGAAATAAAAAAAGCCAGCCAACCAACCTAGAAAATATTTTCTAACAAAAAAATCAAGAAAATGTTTTCCTCCAAAATGTGGAAAATTTGAAAAGTTGGAAAATATTTTCCCGGGAAAATTTAGCCTATCAAATACTGCAAAAGTTGGAAAATGGAAATTTCCGTGGAAAATCCGTCCAATCAAACAGGGCCTAAATGTTAAAACGTGTCTACCTTTTTTTCTTTCACGTGTCATATTTCTAACTGGAAATAGGTGAAGGACAGCCAAGCTATGTTTGGCTTTACTTAAAAGACGGTAAAAAGAGCTTTTTTCCCTCATCTTTTGACATTGAGACCTTTCGTACATGAAAATAATTTATTTATTTATTTTCCTGAGTTTTTAGCAAAATGAACCACGCCACATATCATATAAGTCTATGAAACGCAAATGCCAACGCCTTTTGTTCCAATTTTTTAAAAATTAATTTTCAACCACACATTCTCTTAATAAAATAATTTTTCACGTAAGTTCATTAATTTCTATACGTTTCAACTACGTATTATTCAAAAAATAATTTTCACAAAAAATCTATTCTAAAAGATCACTATAGAACGGGACTAAGCTTTTTTTTTTTTTTACTGTCTCCAGAAAAAAAAATCATTTTAGCCTTTATTTATTTAAACTTTCCTCATAAATGAATTATTAAAATTGATCTCACCCATAACTAGAACTTATAAAGTCTTACTTACCTTTATTTTAATCAAGACTGATATTTTATGCATAGTTAGAAGTGGGGTTAATCATTTCTGTCATTCTTAAAATCTTAATGAGTATTGTTCTAAAGTTCTGATATGGAAGTTGTAAAGTACAAAATATACATAGAAAGCATCTTATAAGGATTCGAGCCCACCCTAGATAATAGTAAGGGAAGTCAAGATCAATCGGATACTTAAAAAGTAGATTGATTCGGTGATAATTTAGTTGCTTTATATGAAATGATTATGGGTATCGTATTTTAAAGGAACGGAGATTGTAGTCTTGTAAGACTTGCATTGATAGAGTTCAACTAAATATATTTGCGAAGTATAAAACTAAGATTTTAGTATAATGATGAATGGAACATTTTGCCTTTACCTTAATTGACGGAATGGCCTATGTTCTCAAATTATTCTCTTCTAAAGCACAGTTCTAAATTTAGTTTTAATAGTAGAAGAGGGATTATGGTTGAAATTAGTTTAATAGTTGAGCCATTTGATTCTCCAAGTAGCAATTATTTATTTTAGGATGTGTTTGACCCATATTTTTTGGAAGAATGTATTTTGGAATAGTAGATTGATGGAGAATGCGTGGTTGAAAAAGAAAGAAAAGTTATTGATGTGATGGAAAATATTATTTTATTGAAGAATGTGTGGTTGAAAAATGTATTCTGAAATAGTATATTGATAGAGAATGTGTGGTTGAAAAAGAAGGAAAAGTTATTGATGTGATGGAAAATATTATTTTATTGAAGAATGTGTGGTTGAAAATAAGTAGAAGAATGAGAATGAGAATTTTAATGGGTATCAAACGGGGCGTTAGTTTATAAAGTTGATAACACCACATTTGCTTAATTAATTTGATTCATCTACCAAAATAGAGCCAACCTATTATTTATTATTAGAAGTTATATATCTTACCCCAAATTTACTTTTTCACATTTTTATCCTATAAATACTGTATTTTAGTTAGTAAAAGTGAAATGTCATAAACAACTTCACTCCTACAATTAATTAGTTAACTAGCTTATATCACTCCTCTAACACGCAAAATAAAAAAAAAAAAGATTTTGGAATTATACCTCCAAATGCACATGGAAGTTATTTGATAATCTAATTGTTTCTAAAATGAAACCTACATTTTAGGAGCTATTTAATTACTTGAAGATAAATATGTATCTTGATTGCAATCAGTTACAATCATGTTACATGTACACCATCTTCTATTATTTTTTTACATTATACCATATGACAACACGTCATTTGATAATCTAAAATTTTGACAATTTTTCACTCAATCAACACACACACACACACAATGTCAACAATCATGAATCATGTCAAGAAAAGAGTGTACAAGTGGCAGTTTCCTTATGTTAACAATCATACTACATGTAATTTAGTAATTTTATGTTACAATATATATTATTTCAGGAATAAAAATAAAATAAAATGTGTTAGTGTTTTTTGAATTGTCTTTCTATATTGGGTTATACACGAAAATTTCCGCTATTATTATACTTCACGGGCCAAGCCAAGCTTTGATACCCAATATGGATTAATTGGGCTATCATCCCGGAAGAGAACCAATTGATTATTTAAAAAATATAGCAATTGATATAAATGGCACTAAAGTTTAATTTAGTGATCTGCAGCACTATCTTGTGTAATTTTCCTTTTTTAGCACCGTTTAATGTGTTACAAGGGGTCAAGGAGACTAGTGTGTGAATTGTGATTGACACCAACATTATCCAATCAGATTTTTCTTTATTTTGTTCAAGAATCTAAAATTTAATTTCAGTATTTCGATTTCTGTTACTTGTGTCGTATTACGATTATACGATTGGTTTTCAATAACAATAATTGTCAAAATGTTTGAATTTTTTCTTATGGCCCTAATAGAAATAGTCCATTTCAAATCCTTTGACACCGTCTAAACCGAGAAACAAAAAATATAGTTTCATGAAGTTGGACGTGTGAAGACCACATGGTGATTTAACATAAATTTTAATGATTATTTGCAAGATAATTAAAAGCGTTAGGTGAATCTTCATGATTGTTTTACCATGTTCTATATACTTCGATTATTTTGGAGTTAAATCAATGAAAGCTCACTGAATTTTATTCGAGTGATTACTTACGAACTAAAAAATGTATCTCATTACTCACTTATCCATGAAAATCTTTCCTAGTCATCATTCATTAAGAATCCGTTGCCTTCCCTTGACAGAAAAGTCCACATTGCAGATGATCCTGGCTTGCACTAAACCCTTCGAACTCAACAAAAAAACAATTGACGCAAGACAAGATTTTTGCACCTTTAGCCACACACGATTTTGAATATAGACACCCGACTTATGAAAACCCTAAATCAAAACTAATTTATCTACACTTTCTTCAATAGAACCCTAATCAGTTCCCATAAAAAACAAATAATGACAAATATAATTTCGGAAACAAACACAAATCAGATAGAACAAATTTTATAACGCTGTGATGTGACCATGTGAAAATGTTGGATAAAATTAGATTCATTGAGTAATGTGATTATAGATTACTACCCATTCATGATATTTCATCTCACTTTCAATAATTAGCCCCCCGTTTCATTCACATTCTTTCCAAAATTCATTATTTCAACACTCGTTTTTAACCACACATTCTTCAATAAAATAATATTACACGCAAATCTAAAAATTTTCTTTATTTTTTAATCACATAATTTCCAACACATCACTGCATAAAACGCATTTTCTTCTCAATAATGTGTATCAAATACCCCCTTAATTAGCCCTTCTTTAACAAAGATTCCTCAAAGTTTATTTTTCTTCAAACTCATTTCCAATCACACTTTGAATAAAATAATTTTGTACATTATCCATAACTTTTTTCTATTTTTTATTACCGTATATTCTCCAAAAAAGCAAAAAAAAAAAAAAAAAAAAATTAATTTTTTGTAAGTGTATTTTTTGTACTTATTTGAGCCAAATTACTAAGTTTTTATGTCGTCATAGTGTTAGATTTTACTTAACTTGAGTTAATTTTCTTTTGTTTCAATTTTGAAAGATGAATTGATGATGGATAGAAGGTTTGGGGACTAATGCGCACATAAGAAGAAATTGAAGGACCAAAATAAAAGTAATTTAAAGTGAAGGATCAAATACGAGGAAAGAATGAAGAAAAAGACCAAATAACAAAAATTAGAAAGTTGTAATAATTGGGACTTGCCCAGTTATATGGACCGGACAACTACTCGACCTTGAAAAAAAGAAAATAGAAGCTCAAGTGAATAACATGCCAACTACCCTGTTTTAAACTGGGCACTTGCCCAAGTTATTCGCGGCCAGAATTCATTTTCTCGTTCAGAATTCTACTCAAACAAGAAAGCTTCCTTTTAGGTAGGGATGGCAACGGGGTGGGGCTGAGGCTGGNTAATTTTTTTTTAGTTTTTGATAATTTATTTTTATTGCTCTCATTCATTAGATTTAGACAAATAATTTTAATTGCCATTTTTTATTAGAACTAATGAAAATTTCAATTTAAAGTATTGAATTATAAAAAAAAAAAATTAAACGGGGCGGGGGGCCCGTTACCCATCCCCGCCCCGCCCCTGGGAGAAATTCCCCGCCCCGAATACCCGTTTAAGCGGGGATCCCCGCCCCATTCGGGGCGGGGCCCCACGGGGATCGGGTTTGTCGGGTTTTTTTGCCATCCCTACTTTTAGGCCATTATTTGCACGATTTTTGGAGACTTTTGAGACTCCTTGAAAACTAGTATAAATACAACTTATCAATTCTAAACTAAAGGGGATGAATATACAATTCCATTCATCTCATATTCACCATAAAAATCCATCTTTTTGGGGCAAAAACTAGGATCTTCATTGGAGAGTTCATCCAGGTTGAAGATCAAGTGCGAAGACGGAGTTATACCATATGATTTTCTTCTTCCTCGGATTATGAATTCTATCTTTTGTATTAGTTTTTGTCTTTTTATCATGTTAGGCTAGATTATTTTTGTGTTAAGGTTATGATGAACCTTGTATTATGAATCTTTTGACTTTTGAATCTTGTTTTTGATATCAAAGCACGTTTTCAATTTTTGAATGACTGATATGAATTTAATTTTCTCTATAATTATATTCACAATAGTTGTATGAATTTTGTGGATTGTTTTACTTTCGAAAGATTGAAAATAATAAGTTAGACACAATGTCAGTTACTGCAGAGTTCGATAGATGATATAAATATACCACTATAATTTACATGGTCTTTAAGTATTCACAAATCCTTAATCCATTCTTGTCTGTTCTCATCCGTCATAAAAATATAGTTGTGTCATATATGAGATTATGTTTAATTCTACTCAAGAGAAATTGCTAAATAACTTAGGAATATTAATCTCCATAATTGAATCACGTTGTCAAATCTATAAGGTTTTCGGATTACATGTGATTAATATATATAAGGGGATTAGGGATCCTAGTACGCCTTTTATCATCATATTTTTATAAAACTTGCATTTAATTATAACCTTGCATTGATTTTAATTAATTTAAGTCTTGCATTCATATGTGATTTAAGTAGTTACAATTTAGTTATACAAAAATCATAAATTTCTATTGTTTCGATTAACGCTAAATTAATTTAAACTTGAACTAGTACAATATTTGTAGGTATGATGCATGGACTCAAAATTCAATTTACTACTTGTCAATGAATCGTGCACTTGAGATATTTCAATCGAAAAAAATATTTTCGCAACAGTTTTCACAAAATTTTCTCAAAAAATCTACGTCAAAATGTGTCTTTAATTAAATAAGGTATTTAAAATCCACAAAAGAAACAGTGAAAAGAAAGAAATTTTTAAATAATTGAACTCACCGACAGAGTCATGTATCTCTATCCATATTTGCGAACGGTGAAAAATAAAAAATTACCAGTCACGGTGGTAATAATTAGAGCATGTTTGAGTCTCATTTTTTTTTTCACAAAAATGAATTTAGCGATTTGATGGAGAATATGCGATTAAAAAATAAGGAATTCTTTTTTATTTACATGTAACATTATTTTATTAAAAAATATGGACGAAAATAAGAGAAAAATGTATTTGGAAAATAATGGTAACAAAAAAAGGCTTAATGTCTTTAACACGGTAGTCATGAGAATGCCAAATTTACTTTGTTATTAAATATTTGACATGCATATAATTTGAGTTTAATTCTAATATAGGGTAAGTTAAAAGTGAACACGTTTTGAGTCAAAATCTAAGATAAATGTCAAAATATGTCACGGGTTCAAAAGAAAGTAAAGTAAATGAAATGAACGATTTGAAAATAATTTGATTGCTATAAATGAATCTGAATTTGCAGATGATAATAGAATTATAAGTTTGGTCGATCTAAGTTTGCTATATATATATTCCACGATCTAAATTTTTAAGTCTTAAATTGTCACGTTGCATCTTATAACAACAGTACACAGTCATTTTCTTCATAATAGTGTTGTATTTGACAAGTATATAATTAAATATATCTATAAATACAAATGAAATTTACTTGATCAGTAGAGTCTCAAATGAATGTGGAACTCATAACATCACTTGGTCATCGTAAGATATTGTAGGTACGATATACGTGTAAATGGACAAAATCACCTCTTATCGTTTATATTCTTCTCTGTAATCATGAAAAGTCTCACGATCAAGTTTTATCATGCATCAACGTATATTCGTGTAAAAATGAACATATATTCTTCTTACTACAACCGATAATCTCTTCTAGAATAATTACAAATTTACTACAGTGTATAATTATTACATTATAAACAGAGGCCTCGTATAACATAGATAGTTGACGTGAAAATTTATACTGTTCATATAGCATCCTATAGATTCTAAATTCTACTCTACTTAAAAGGGTAGTTTGGCTTGGCTTGGCTTGGCTTGGCTTGGATGGGATTGGATTGGCTTGTGATTCTTGATTTCATCAATAGTGGACAAACTAATTTATTGGTGGCACCACCAAAGATCAAGAAATGCAGGGAAGTAGATTTGGTGGCACCACTAAAGGCTTGATTTTTCTTCTTAAACTCGAAACAAGACTCTTGAGGGTTAAAATTTCAAATGGTAATTGAAGTTTGCACGATATTTTTCATTGATTATTAAATTTTAAAATTTTTCGAATAGTTATCGAACTTATCAAATCATTATCTCATTGATCATTAAACTTTAAAAAAATTTAATTGTCGAACTTATCGAATTGTTATCCTATTTGACAATTAAACTTTAAAAGTTCTATGAATGACAGTCGAACTTATCAAATCGTTATCACACCTATTATTCAATAACTCATCGTTAAAAATTCAACGGACGCATTGATGTGGCAAATGGATACGATGACATGGTACATTATTTTCATTAGTTGACGACAAATTAGCCAAAACGCGCTTATAAAAAATGCAAATGACAAGAAAAAGCAATAAAAAGAAATACTAAACGAAAATACATATAAGCAAAAGAAAACAAGGAGAGGTTAAAATTTAATCGCATTTTTTATAAACGCTTTCAATATATGAAAGCACGTTTTGATTGATTTCTTCTCAATTAACAACAACAATATATCATGACAGTATTTTCATTTATCATGTTAGCGAGTTCGTCGAGTTTTCTAACGGTGAGTAATTGAGTGATGGATGGGATAACAATTTATAAGTTTGTTGACTATCCGAATTTTTTAAAAAATTCGATGATCAATGGGAATAACGATTTGATAAGTTTGATGATCATCCGAAAAGTTTTTAAAATTTAATGGCTAATGGAATAACTATTTGATAAGTTCGCTAACTATCCAAAAAACTTTTAAAATTTGATAGCCCAAAACACTGCAAAATTTAATAGCTATTTGGACGTTTAACCAGATTCCCGGTGGCACCACTTGCATTCTTAGTAACGGCACCAAGAGTATTTCAGTGTTTTAACACCTTCCTCATGAGAGCACGTCAATTTTACCTTGTTGTTAAGAACTGAAATTATATTCGTTTGTTAGGTGGTATTGTAATTCATATTCAATAAATTTATTGGACCTGTATGAAGTGAATATCGAGTTTTTCTTGACATTCTTATTGCTAGCTATGAGAGTTATTCATATGAACTATCTATATGCCAAGAAGGATCGTAGATACATTCAATCGACTGTGTAGTATGGAGGTCACACGGATGTGTATAAGAAAGATAGGGGGAAATTTTAATTTATTACGACGCAGGGACGGATTTAGGGGGAGTGTGTCAACCCAGTCCCTTATCTCAATTCAATTTTTTGAGGGTACATTTTTTTTTCCTTTTATTTTACTACGAGTTTTTTTTACTACTTTAGAGTTTAGTCCAGCTTAAATTTTTTTTTTATTTCAATCCTGAATCCGCTCCTACTAGTCGGGAATTTTGTCGGTTATAATACCTTGTTGATACAACATCACACATAATATTTGATTTTAATTGTAAGATATGAAAACTTGAAAGTGAACATATTTCAATTGAATCCTAAGATAAATGTTTTATATCATGGGCTATTTCAAAACTATCACACCCCAACGTGTTGCTGTCATTTTTCTCAACATTCCACACTGCCAGTTTCTATCAAGTGGATACCCAATTTCATAGCGTTAAATAGGTAAGGAGTTAAAAAATAACTTTTAAATGTTGAGTTGTCAGTCCTAATTTTTCCTAAAAATTGAAAATTTCTACAGGTTAAGATGGTATTCAAATGCAAATTATAATATACTTGATGAAAACCTCAAGCCTCGAATCACATACAGAAACTTTTATTTCACATATACGACGGCAAAGGTTGAATATTTTTCCATGGCATATGATAACTGTGCTTGAACAAAACTGCTATAATTAAAACTTAGAAAGCTTTATTTAGATACAAAGATTCAGCAAACTATTGCTTCAGAACTTCTCTTATTTGCATAGGGAAGCCAAGACGCGTCGAGGTGAAGCGAACGGCCTTCGAGAGTGAAGAACAGCCAAATTATTGATCAATAACACATCGCCTTCCTGCCATGGTATGACAACACTTTCATCTTCTAAGATTCTCAGACAGTCATAGATAATATGAGACGGTAATGGTTTTCCATCCCCAAAAGTGACTGCCTTGACGGGATCATTTCGTGCATCTTCCCAGCCTGTATAAGCAGCAACCATGCTGTTGAACCAAATTTTGCGCTGCCTTGTTCTGTCGAATTTGATAGCTGGGATAGGGCCCATTATGGTTTTCACTCCATCCTCTGTCCATTCCAGCTTCATGAAATTGAATCGTCGGGACTATTCACATCAGTTAGTCTTCTATTATTTGATTATTTTCCAGTAAAACATTTTAAGAATTTAGTCAACTATAGTTGTCTGGATCGGCAACTAAAGTTTGCAAACAGAGAAACCCGTTATGCACAGGATAATGTAATGATAGAAAAGGAAATAAGAACTAGATTGGAATGTTAAGTGAATGTTATCTTTTGCGCTCAAGTAACACGAAAATTCAATACAAGTTTTACCATTGAAAGGCTGTACTAAAAGACTAAAACCAAGCTAAATGTTGCAAAAGTACAACTCACCAAAATTGAATAATTTCTAAAATAAAGAGGTGAAAAGTACAAACCTTTCCTCGGCCACACTCTTCTCTTTAGTCAAGAACGTCGACTTCCACCCACGGCCAATTGGGGACGAAGGGTCGTCCTCTTCTCCCAGTACTCGAGTATATATTAAGCCATGCTCTTCCAATTTTTGAACAAAGTCCGGGTACTTCTCTTTCATCCTCTCATATACAACATGACTTAGAACAATAGGGGTTTCCCCCCCATTAACAGGCTCCACTTCACAAAAGAAAAACAGTTTGGAAGGATACTTGGGAACCTGTTGCAGACATGCAGTGAAGTCCAGTTCAAGTTGTAGGTCAACATGGAGAGTGAATGACCAAAGAATAAAGTTGAAGGCATGAAATTTACCTACTGATTTCCCAATGAATTCAGTATTGATAAAAGATGGATTCACAAAATGATTTCCAGAACTATCATATTTCGTGAAATTTATGTAAACGTCTTTGGAACATATTGATTTTAGTTGATCTTTCACTATTATCCATGTCTAAAATAAAAAAACTTAATGAATGAAACTCTATTTCTTCAATTTAACAACTCTCACGTCTTAGATCTCAGCCCTTTCTAAACAAACATAGCTAGCGATAGCACTTAGGATTCCACCATGTAAATTGCAGCAACAGTCACAAAGCAAACAACGAAGGGATTTACAGTTAAATAGAGCATTAGAGATAATTGTCATGGCCCCATTTATACCACTACCAATCTGTGATCAAACTAGCAGCACGCCCTGTTAGTTCTTCGAGCTCAAATAACTCAATTTCTTCCCATGAACTATTTGTGTCAATGGACTGAGGAGTCGGTATCAATTTATGCAGAATTGCTCTCCATACAGCATACAGCTCCTTGCACCACATTTTCCATACGAACCAGCCTTTAATTAGGAATAATTTGTCATACAACAATCAACGCTGCAGCTAAATTTCCAGTTGATTAAATGCAGCCAATTTCTCAAATTTTACAAATCCATAGTGAAAATTCAACTATTTCCTACTTATATATACTCGAATTCAAGAATTATAAACTACTATTACAAGATTATGGAGTACTCCCACAAACATGTGCATATAAAACGAAGAAAAAGCCTCAAATCATGCACAGGGTTGTAATTTCTGAGCCGTAATCCCAATACAAGAGCAATATTAAGAAAAACAAAATCAAACAGACCTGAGCCATCTCGTGATGGAAAGGGATTTTTTGATCGGGCGGGGATTCATTGGTAGTGAAAACCCGGCCAACAACGTTAGTCCTAGGCGCAGCACCGCCCACATACGGCAGTTATCAGCAGCAGTGGATACAGAAAAACCCCTTATAAGAATAGCCCCGTGTTGATGCAGAACAGAGTCTAGCCATGGCTTTTGATCTTTAATGGCATCAGTAAAACTATGAAATTCTACTGAATTTCTCGAGCCGGGAGATAATACTTTTGGAAAAACAAGCCCATCAAAGATTTTATGCTGAGGAATCTTGATTTCCGTGAAGAAATTTTGAGCCATTTTTCCTTGTCAAGATCCTTTTTTCTTCGTTTTTACTGTTTAGTTGGATTCTTTAGATAATCGGGCAAAGCAAAATGTTACGATCATTTTGATTTGTGTGGGTATTTCTTGTTTTTATGTGAATTTTGATTTTTTTTTTTTTTTTTTTTGGTTTTTTTTAATGACTCATGTCCAATTTTCGCCCGACTAATCATGTGGAATAACGCTCTTCTCCCCTGTTTTGCCACCCGGATTAATTTGGATGTGGTCACGTGAATTTTGATTTATTTACTTGGACGTAAAGAAGTCTTGGTTCAACTCACTGCAACGATTATACTCGGCTAAATGGTGATAGAATTTTGAGACTTGCTACAAATGAAGCAATATATAACATGTAAATTTACTTAAATAAATATATATCATTTTAAACCAATATTTATTTTCAATAAATTCTTTTTGACATTTTTATAAAATTTTAAAGGTGTGTTTGATTGGTATGAAACATATCTTTTACACAAAAAACGATTCACTTGTTTTAAGGAAAACAAAAACCAACTCAAAAAAAAAAAATGTTTTCCTTAAAAATAAGGAAAATTGGGCATATTTTTAAAATCTGGAAAATATTTTCAATGTAAAAAAATAATAATCAAACACTCCAAAGTAAGAATTTGGATGAAAAATTGACATTTTTTTATGAAAAATAAATGCAATTAAACACACTCTAATACAAATAAAACATCATTTTCAACTAAATTCAAAACAACAATAGAAGAGACATCATTAAAAAAAATACATATAGACATAAAAATATATGAAGAGTTTGCAAAAGTAAGAATTACCTTTTATGGTAGATTTGATGAATTTAGTATATGAATGATGCTTAATTTGTGTTTGAGTTATTTGATAATGTGCCTTTGGAATTCAAACGGTATTAGTAAGAAATTTCATATAGTTTCCATTTTTCTCAAAGTACATTTTTTTTCAACAACACATTCTTTAATAAAATAATATTATACGCAATCCAAAAACTTTTCTTTCATTTTTAGCCACGCATTCTCCATCAATCTACTATTCCAAAATGCATTCTACACCAAAATGAGGCTCAAACATGCCAATTATTTGAGCTTTCTGCTGGGATTATTTCTTCTTTTCTTGATTTTCTTTAATTGAAAATATTGATGGTTATCATTTCTGTTAAAATTATCAAAACAAGAATTTGAGTTTTCTACTGATATTATTTTTTTCTTTGAATTTAAAACAATGGTGACTAGTCTACTAGGATTATCAAAACAAGTAAATAAATTTGACAATGTATATTGATGATAATGATTAAAAATATGAAAGAATTATGAAGGAATTATGATAGGGTTATATATATATAAAGTGGGAGACATATATAACAATGGGAGATGTCTATGGAAGATATATAACAAAGAAATCACCTTCCTGCCAATTCCAATTCTAGGTTCATAATTCACATCCCCCAATTCCAATCCTGGGTTCATAAATCACCTTCTTCCCCAAAATGAAAGAAGTTTGATTTCTTGCTCTTATCAACAGAATTGCTGAGTTGAAATGGATTCTACCGTGCCATGTCCCCAATTAATTAAAATTTCCACTCTTCACAAGTGAAGTGCAACCGCCAGAATTGGGGATTTTTGATTTCCAGTTCATGCCAACATCAGGTTTTGGTATAACAAGTGCTGCCCTAACAACGGGGAAAGCTCCTTTGCAGATGCAAACTACAAGTATTACACTTGAATCCTTAGTGGAAGATTTGCAACACAGAGAATCAAGAAAAAGCTAGGAAGAGGGTGGCCATGACAAAGAAACAAAAGTGCTTTAGCAAAAAGAAGATTACAACCCAACTTTTATATTGTAATATATTACAGAGCTTCAAAACTTTTCCAATAAGATGAAAATGTTGATGCATTCTTCCTTGCACTTGGCGGTGCAAATGAAATTGACCCTCTTACTACCCTTCTATTATTTGCCTTAGCAGCCTTATTTCTTGCATTTTTTGGGGCATCAATCTCCTACAAATCTTGAACCATGATTTCAAGTTGCAAACTTTTAGTCCGGGTTTACGCAAAAGCTTTAGTCTTCCACTTTTCAATCATCTAGGTGCTGGCATGAACTGAAATTTGGAGGAGTTGATGGTGGTTGTTGCTCTTCGTTTCTTGGATTTCTTTTTGTTAGGTTCAATTCGATTATCATTTTCAAGGAAGAATATTCTTGTAAACTGATTTGGAAAAGAAGATGCACTGTTTTTAATTTGGGATTCAAGGAATTTGATTTGGGGAAAATTGGTTTTTGGGGGTAAAAACATGTTCATAATTAAAGAAAATTTGTGTTTGGTTTGAATTGTATTGCACAATCTTTGGAAGTTAACAATGTTAATAAACCACATCCGCTTTCCATTACATAAGTGGACTTTTCCATTAATTATGGATAATAGATCTGAAATGTATGATGGGGGGCGGGGTAAACATTTAAAAAGATGAGTGATCAGTGAGTAACATTTTTTTAAAAAAAATTCAGTGAGCAAGTAGTAATCTAGATAAAGTTTAGTGGCTATAAATTTGATTAACTAGGATGAAAATAGTATTTTTTTAAAATTTTAAAATTTATTTGTGATAGATATAAAGTGGGAGAGATATATAACAATGGAAGATGTAAATAGCGTCTCCATAAAATAAATATATTGATTACATTAATATTAATATAGCAATACCAAAGGAATGTTTTGATTGATATCAAGGAGAACGGGCGGGCACGTCAGTCGAACTCGGAGGGATCGAGCTCAAGCAGTCTAATGGGCTAGTGGGGAAAGGTTAAAGGACATCACCTTCCTCCGAAAATTCGGATCTTTCTATGGTGGCTCTTCCAAGACTCTTTATTGACGGCATCCAACCTAATCAAACGTAGAATTTCCACTCCACCAACTTGCCCCGCAGACCACAATGTAGAGGACTGGAGTTGACTATGCGTGTATTTTTTCTCCATGTAGAAGATTACTGTGGAAACTTGTTTGGCTTTGGGTCATGTAAAAGCTGGAACTATGGATACTGTTGATGACATGTTGCTAAATATTTTACGCACAGTTGATGGGCCTATTATGGGTAATTGGGGGCAAAAGGAATAGAACTCTACACAAAGATTGAAAAAAAAAAAAGTTAGCAAAGGCTAGGGATGTCAATCCGTCTCGTCGACTTGAGCTGCCTGCAGCACGATTCGGGAAAAGCTCGAACCACAGCTCGTTGGAACCGAGCCGAGGATCTAGTTTAGCCTCAATTTTTTAGCAATGGCAGGAGCTCGAGCTGGCCCGTGTCAGACACACCAACACGGGCCATTTTGGCCCCGTCTTGGAAATAAGGCAACCTGTTTGCCTTTAAAAGGACAGTTGTATAGCCTTCAAATTCAAAGACAGCTACGGTTGCCTTTGTAAAAACAAAAACAAAATTAGAATTTTAGGAAAAAAAGGAGTCAGCTCGGCTCGGGCAAAAAAAATCTCAATCCATTTTTACCCGAACCTCGAACTTCGGCTCGTGAGCTGATTCGACTCAAGTCGTTTACATCCTTAGCAGAGGTGTTGATGGAGTGGGCTTGGGACACATAGGACTGTGTGGAGAAAACCCGGTGAAGGAAGGTTGAAACTAAACTGAGAAGCGACTATTCGAGTTGATGACGGTGTCATGGGGTTGTGTACAATCGTTCAGGACCATCTTGGCTTGAAGGTGGCAACCAGTGCTACACAAGTGGCAGGTTACTTTGACTTAGAGGTGGCTAAATCATTTGCACTTCGATGTTGACTTTAGTTTGTCAGGAGAACAGGCAACAGCTGGATGAAGTGAGATTGATGCTTTGAAGGTAACACACACATATAAAATATCTTATTAATTTTAAAATTTAAAATTTTATTATTACGTTAAGTTAAATGTCAAAATATTTATGAAAAAAACTAAAAAAGAAATATTACCTTAATATTTTTTAATTTAACATATTGTTGAAATAAATTATTTATGTTTTCTAATTTTATATTATCTTGCTTTCGAAAAAAATAATTAACTATATATTTTACCAGCCTAATTCAAAATGCTCAATTAGCCCCATTAATAAATACCAATCCAACAAGATAATAAGTAGCTCAAAGTCCAAATGATGAGTAGTGAAAAGCTAACCCCATATTCCTTTTCGCCATTTTCCTCTCTCCTACTCTCTAATCCATGAAGAACAGTCCAATAAAGAAGAGAAGAAACTCTATCGTCAATCTTTTTTACTTACTCTACAATAGTATCATAGTACAATCTACATTATAATATCGCCATTTATTGGTGTTGGTTGTCACTTGTTAATTGCTATTTAGTGATTTTTTTGGTTTTAGAATGGTAAGTTTTTGTTGGGCGATAACTGATAAGTGATTACATTCAATTTTTTTCCTTTTGAGTTTTTCCTTTTAGCTTTGTCATTAGTGATTAGAGATAAGGCAAATAGACAAATAATGACTCTTATTAGAAATGACAATGATATAATGTGTTTGGTTAACGCTTTAGCAACCCTTTTTGTTGGAAATTTTGAGTTTTTAGTAGCTATGATTGTATGTTATGAGATATTGTATGTTTTAACTTGATTAGTAAATACTTGCAAACTAATTATATGTTTATTGATGTTGCTATTGAGGAAGTGAAAGGGTTAATTGCTTCTTTTTTTTTTTTTTAAATATAGAGGGAAACTAGATTCAATGATGCGATAAATATTACTAAAGAAATTGCTATTGAAACGAAAACTAAACTTGCATTTAAAGTGAAACGTAAAATTTTTAGGAATAAGTATTTTGATGAAAATGCTTCTTCTGAGGCACAATCACCTCCATATTCTTTCAGGATATTTATATAGTAAATCAAAGAATTGAATTAGGTTTAAGTAATTCAATTCATATGAAAAAATTCAGGGTTTCCATTTTTTTCTATTAAGTTAAACTCATTCGATGATACTAATTTGAAAGTATGTTGTGATCATCTAGACATTGATTTAATAAATGTAATTTTTTACGATCTTGATGCGAAATTTGTTTCAAGAGTTAAAACTTTTGCGAAATCTTTTACCAAAAGAATCAAATGCAACTTTTGATATATTGACTTATTTGAAAATGTTTAATTGCTTTCTGAATGCATTTATTACTTTTAGAATACTATTTGAGAATTCATGTTATTGTTACATCTATCGAAAGAAGTTTTTCAAAATTGTAGTTATTAAAATCTTATTTGTGATCAATCATGTTACAGAACAATTAAATGGGCTAGATTTGATATCTATTGAACAAGACTTGCTAAAACATATTGATTACGAAAGTTTAATTAATGAGTTAGCATCTAGAAATGCAAGAATAAATATTTTTACAAGATAAGTTGCATTTCAAGGTTTACACGTGATATTTGCTATTTTTTTTATTTCAAGGTGTGCTCATATGAAATTGCACGAAGATGTTAGTGATTTGGATGGTTTTTTGTTGATGACATGAATTGTGATGAAGTTCGAGAAATGCTTTTGAGCTTTATTTATACTTTTCTTTAGGTTTGGACATGGTCCGGTAACCGAATCGAACCGAATTTTTGGTTATTTAATAAATGGAACAGTGAGATCCAAATTTATTTATGAAACTGTTCGGATTCATTTCGGTTCTAGGGTTTTGTACAATAATTTTTTTTTTATATTTACAACGTTACATTAATTCAATTAATGACATGTTCAATTTTAGCTTTTGCAAAATAACGTAGTCCAATCGTGTGATATTTTTTGTGCCTCTCTTTATTGAGTTTTCCATAAATTTGACAGTTAAAATTACAACAAGAAGAAGATAACGAGCTCACAATAATAAAAGAGACTTCCAATTCAATTTTTCTAGATAGAAACAACACTACAATAGAATAAGAGATTTTGGTGAAATCTAGATCAATTTAGACTTGAGCTGGAAATTAGAAATAAGAAAATCATATTTTGGGTTTGAGCTAAATTAATTAATTAGCAAATTTATTTAAAAAAATAAAATAATTTGACTTATTTAAGATAAAAAAATTTAGGATTCTTCAATTTTTGATCTAGAACCGAGAACTGAACCGAACACATCGGTTCTCGATTCAGCGGTTTGGGTATTGAACTTAACAAAAATCGCTCGAATCGATTCAGGTCTGGTTCAATCGGTTCAGTTCAAGAGTTTTGTCAAACCTTACTTTTCTTATTCATGACATGTAAAAAAGTAAATAAAGATTTAAATATTATATTTTTGTAATGAAATATTTTTTAGAAATATTTTATTCTTAATACATTTTTTAATTACATGAAAGTGACATCTTTTAAAAATGTCACACATGACATACAAAATTTCAAGGCCAACCCTGGATGAGGCGGCACATCAACTTGTTTTTGCTATTACTTCCCCGGTCTCTCATGATTGATCAATTGTATTCCTCTATTTCTATCGGTCATTGATTCGGATAA
Source organism: Fraxinus cuspidata (assembly GCA_903798385.1). Taxonomy (NCBI): domain Eukaryota; kingdom Viridiplantae; phylum Streptophyta; class Magnoliopsida; order Lamiales; family Oleaceae; genus Fraxinus; species Fraxinus cuspidata. The sequence continues at coordinate 68,831 of CAIGRP010050001.1, forward strand.
TAATTATACAATTTATTTTGTCAAAAAAAATTTGAAAAAGAAATTCTTTAATAATTAAATTCGTTTTGATTTTGTTTTTTCACAAGAAAATTATTCAATTATATAGCAAAAACTTAAGGGTTATAAGAATGAAATTCTAATACAAAAAATTGTTAAAAGTAGTAAAATGAAAAATTAAATTTAAAAATAATGGACATTAATAACATATAACGCTTCCTAAGCTAACAACAAATTTTTTAGATTAACACTTCTCAAAATATTGAACAAAAAATATTGTCGAGGACAGGCCAAGGACTAATCAATGGAAGAGAAAAAAGGCTTCAACTTTTCAAAAAGTAAGTGAAGACAAGTAATAATGGATATATTATGTTGATTTCAAAAAAGAGATTAACTAATATTTTTTTATCTAGTTTTCTCCTACTAAATTTACTGATTTTATGCTCTAAGCAGAAGCTCGAAGAGAAATGACTATTTGAAAGAAGGATATTCAGATTTTGCATGCCTTTCTTTGTTCCCAACTATGCATATTTATAGATTTCTAATGAGGTTATGGGGATAATTAGGTTTTCTCTCTTAATCTAGTCATTGATTAATCAGCACTTAACTGAATTTGTTAGCTTTACAAGTTTTATTCACCAATCAATGTGTTTCTGATTCATTGGTTGTGAAATCATGCGTTATATTCTTATTTACATGTGTTTTGATAAGGATTTCTGCTAATGTGATATAGTTGGGGAAATCAGTTAAAATTATTTGTTCACCGCTTATGCTCGAGGTTGATTATAAGGCCTCGCATTGTAGATGTTCACTAGCAAAGGCAAGGTTCACCACTAATCATTTGTGAATTTTAATTTAGTCCTTGAAGTCCGAGTCTAATCATTTATGTTAGGTTTAGGAATTTATTATTTTAATTTGTGTGTTATGCGGGCCAAAAAATGTTTTGATTTTACTTGAATTTTCGATGGTATGTGCTTTAATAAATCATTGTAATAAATGGCCCAAAATTTTATTTAATAAACTCTTGGCTTGCTCTACTAGTGAACTGATTCTAAGCAAAAATGAAATTGGATAATCAACAAATAGTCATTGAAGTTCAAATTTCACTATTTATATGAAGTGGCGAACATAGACTTGAGGTGAAGGCTTTACTCACCAACGACAACTAACTACGACACGATAAAGGGATATGTTATGATTATAGTCCTTTTTTAGTGTATCAATGGGGTGGTTGCGTGTTTCAAGGCGTGTGGACTGTGCACATTTAATGCACGGGTTACTCACGCATGATCAGAATAGTCTATTTGAAATATTTTTGGGCATCTCTTTGCATTCAATGGTTAGGATTATTTTCTTCCTTGATAATTAAGATTAAACTTGACATGATCCAACTACTGGTATCCTTCATTAGAAACTATAAATATGACACATTTATTACCTGTTACGATTCCTTACCCTTTCAAAATTTCTTTCTTCATTCTTTCATCTCCAACCATTATGTAGCACATGCTAAGGTGTTTCGGTGACTCCTCTTTGCTTCTTCTTCTTCTTAAAAATCCGCCGAATCCTCTCTTGGGTATGGATTTTTTGTACTTTTGCTTCTTCTTGTGTATGTTCTTTCTTTATTTATTCATCATTTATAGCCCCCCAGTGAATTTTAACTGAAAGTTTTTAAGAAATCGATTATGTAAGATTCCTTTTCAAAGTGATTCCCAAAATAGACCCTTTGTGTCGAAGCTACTAGCTCTAGATTTAGGGATAACAGAGCGAACTCATCATCATTGTCTTCTGTAAATGCTTTATATTCCGATGTTTTTCTTCGGATAGGGATCACACAAACTGGTATGTGTATAAATTTGGAAACCTTTAAGAAAAGTGAGGGACTACACCTTATGAATGCATATAACGAGGCCTTTAGATGAACCTGAGGGTTCTGGTGAAAATGAACATGAGCATATTGTTTATCAGGCTTCGAAGATATTTTTCAATGTTACTGAACTGGACTTGATTGAGATTAGAAACAAGTTTAAGATTGCTGAAGATACAACTTGTATGTCTCGGACAATTGCAATCTACATATTGCCAATTCGCGCCTTTAATTCTATTCACAAGAATTCGATGGATATGGGGCTTAGGATTTCCTTTCATCATTTCTTCCGCAAGGATCTTGGCTCTTTTAACCTCTCTCCCATCAAACTTTCTCCAAATGGGTGGGCTCATATGGTTGAGTCTTTCCTTTTGAAGACCGCCAGTCATCCTCTGATGCATTTAAGTCGATATACCACTCAATAATGCTTGCAATATAGCTAATCCTCAAAAGGGCTTTTATTATCTTACTTCTCGTTATCCCAGAAGTTGCCCCAAACTTGTAATTACCCCAAATATGGTATACAACTGAAAGGGAAGTTTTTTCTTCGTACAAGGCAATTGAGGTCTACCTCCAAACAATCCAAATCCCATAGCGACCATGCATCGCTATTACGACGAATGTCCTGAGTAAATTAAATTTACTTATTCGACCTCATTTTAATTGTGAGTATAGTAAATTTACTTGTTCGGCCTCATTAATTTTTATTTATATTAGCATACAAAAAAGTCCATTAGGAAGTCAGGCACATGTCGATCTTCGGACTCTCGTCACTTCAATTCTAAATTTGAATCCAGAATCTCATGAAGCGTAGAGGCTACTGCATCCCTCTAATTCAAACTTTTTCAACACGGGGATACAAAATACAATGGGTGAGTGTGTATGCTAAGGAGAACTTCTTTTCTCTTTTCAAATTCTTCTTGTAAGGGCTATGGACACTACATATCTCCACATTGGTATGATATTGTCCACTTTGGGCTCATGAATTTGTTTTTGGGCTTTACCCCAAAACGAATCCAACTGGAAAACATCAAAAGAAAACTTCTCAAGTTCCCATTTATCCCAAGGATGTTTCATCGCAGCTGGTTGGAGGATAGAAATGTTCATCCTCGTAAGGGTCTTCCGTTGATGTTACGACTACGATTCCTCCTCGAGGACGTTCGTTGGTGGGGTCTACTCCTACAGTTCCTTCGCCACTTCCCCTGAGAGAATCTGCTCGATAAAAAACAAAGGTGTTAAATATGGATCACCTTCATTCGGACCCCAAAAAAGCCCACTTTACAAAGGATTAGCTTACAGAGAGGCCAGATGTAAAGTATGTGTTCAATCCTCAACTGAACAAATAATTAAATTCCAACAGCTTTTCTGCCCTCTCTATCTTCGTTTCCCGGGCAATGAGGTCTATTTATTTATATTTTGACAAATCTTGGGAGAAAATGGCGAAGAAGATTACTCCAACAAAAAGGAAAAAAATTGATTGAGCTCATCTTTCATGAGTCGTCGTGCTTCACCATGATCAGCAGACAGAATATGAGATTTGAATTCTGGAAGCCACTTTGCTAGAGAAGAAAGTAGAGAGTTTGGAGAAGCGATGTGCAGAACTTCAGAAAGAGGATGGATGCCAAAAAAGATAAGTGAAGTACAAAGACTTGGCCAAAAATGTTGGGGCTTTTGCTGCCGATGAAGCTAAGTTGTTGGTATTAATTCGAAGGATCTCTGGAGATCTGGAGCAAGTTAACTAAAGAAAATTATTACATTTGCTGCAAAGGTCAATCGTGAGATCAAAAAGTTACAGGATGAGGTCCAAATTAAGAGGGCTGAACAACATACTTCTGTCAAAGACCTTGAAAGCGCAAAGAATGAGCTTGCTTTGCTTCGTAATCGAGTGGAGAACTATAAAAGAAAGATTGTCATAGCGAGGTCTAGCTTGGCGGAGGTAATGGCTCATGAAGCCATCCTTTTATGAGGATAGGATGTAGGAATGAGAAAACAAAATTATTGATATTATTAGAGGTTTGAGTGGAATTTGAGTTTCCCTGAGGTTCGAGAGGAAGGCGAAGATGAAATTCCCTGTTTCGACACTCTCAGACAATTGGTGAGACTTACTCTCTACCACCTCCATCTGTCGAATTCGTGCCATTAATGATCCGACGAACATAGCCCCAAACAAAATGATTCCCGTCCACGAAAATATATTTTGAATAAAAATCATTGTAAGTGTACGGTTCGTTGACAAAGTAATAAAGTGGACTTTTTAAGTCCGAGTATCGTCCCACGAAAATTGATTAGTTCAATTTTAATTATCGCGACCTTAACCGAAACTAGAATAATATTATGTATTTGTGACTAAATTATATTTAAATTCATCTACTTATACAATTATGAGTGAATTAACTAAACTAAATGCAAATTATGCTAAATGCAATTTAATGTGTTAATAAATGACAAACGTACTAGGATCTTGAATTCTCATGCAATAATTAGTTTTAACTCTAGTTTTATATGTCGACAATACGATTGAATTTTGATGAATCAATGTTCCTATTTTATTTAACAATCTCACCAAGTAATGTTAAACCTATTTTTATATATGACCCAGTTATTTTCTATGATGGATGCAAACATATGAAAGTGCATGAATTTTTATGAATACTTAACGATTCACATAAGATATAGCGATATATTTCTATCCCCTATCGGACCCTATGACAATTTATATATGTCGAACATATTTTCCTTCTTTCGAATGCATAAAATAAGTCACCACATTCACGCAACTATCGTGCACAATAATTGTGGAGAAAATAAAATCATATAAATCATTCAATATTCAAAAACGTGTTTTTAATGTCAAATATATAAAATTAAAATTTTAAAACTCATATTACATGGTTCATTGTGCCCCTAGCAGAAAGAAATCTAGCCTATTATGTTGTAAAGAATAAAGCAAAATATATAAATGTTGTTCATCACCCGGAAATTCTTGAATTTAGTTTTGAACTTTTTGGATTTGATCTTGATGTGTTCTTTGCCTCCTTTTGCAATTAATTCTCCACACCCTAATTATTTTTTCAGAGTTGGTATTTATATACAGAGTCCCAAAAGATATCCAAAAATCGTGCATATTATGGCTCAAACGGAAGTTTCCTTGTTGGAATTGAATTTTGAAAGAAACATAATTTCTTTTTTCCGACTTGGCTTGATGGGACGGCTGCTTGGGCATAAAAATTGGCTCCTGCTATTAAAGCATGACTGTCAGACTAATATAACTGGGCGGCTGTCCAGTTATAAAAATTTCACGAATTTTCCTTTCAACCCCTTTCTTCATTCCTTCTTCCATTTTGTTCCTCCACATCAAAGTACTTCAATTTTAGTGCTCCAATTTTTACTCAAATACAAATTAGTTCCCAAATTTTTTATTTGATACAATAAAGACATTTTTCACTATCTTTGCTTTCTTTTCTCCAATTCTTCATGAGTTTTACTTACAAAATGAAATATAACACAAGTTATGTATTATTTTATCCAAAGAACAGTAAAGTTTCATTGTTTAAGACCTCAAATAAGTGTAGTATCAGTTATTATGACAATTTTCCCCAAAATCATCCTTTTTTTATATTGAAAGCTCGCGTCTAAAACACCTTCCATACCCATACTACTACAAATGACCTAACCGTCGAGTGCGAGTGGCCAACTCCCCCACCATCGGAGAAAGTTATGTGTAGTTAATGGTTTGTCCAAGTGTGGAGTAATCATGTTTACATGGACGCGAGAGACCTTGGAATCTGTTAATCACGTTGGAAGTACAAAATTCGAGATCAACAGAATAACTAGACTAACTATTGTCTAGTACAAATGATTACTAGGAGGGGAACACTAAAGACTTGTCTCGAGAATTGAGCTGATTCCACAATGAAATGCAGAAGAGTTATTTGATTATTGATTAGTTTAAATATCCTTCGTAAACAATACTCCCGACTTTTGGAATTACAAAGCTAAAAGTGAAAAATAATGCTATTAAATATAGGTATGGTTAATATACCTAGAGTAATTGAGCACGGGGGCACAAACAAGCATGCATGATTATGAATTCTATGTCAATTTCTTTTTCAACTAATGATGTTAATTATTGTTATATAATCCGGGTCTACATTCCGAGGAATTTTTTTATTTTTAATTTTTTCAGTTTTTACTTACTTTACCATGTGTTTTGTCCGTATATTGTACATTGTAAGAAGCTTTATTAAAAATATGTTCTACATGCATCTGACAAGCTCCGCCTGCCGCTCGTGTTAGATCCATCGACATTATTTTTATTTATTTTTTTTGTCAATGTACATATGTTTTTGTTATAAATGTGTAATTTCATTTGATTTCAAACAATTCTACTAGTACAATTGGTTGGACCATCCATCTAGTAATTGAAGGTTTTGAGTTTGACTTTCTACAAGATCAATCTTTTGTGTTTTAGTTTAATATTTTTCATCATTATAAAAAGATTAGTTATTAGAAATAGTGCAGAGATTTGAACCTACAATATCCTTTGGAATTATTGAAAACTTGACCACTATGTCATTAATCTAATGTCAAAAATACAACAAAAATATATATGTCAAGTTTAAGCAAAGTAATTGATATATTGTCTCTTTTTATTTATTTATTTATATTTGTAACTAAATTTTGATCTTTTATTAACTTAGCGTAACGATCGCTGACTTGATGATCCAATAGTTTGTCCGGGTTAACGATCATATCGAATATAATAACTATGCTTTGAAGAGTGAAATAATAGTGAAGAAGAAAATTAAATTGTTTTAATCTTCTCATTAGAGAATATTTAATTGGCAAAAAAATTTAATAATTTGGATAAGCATTGACACTAGTTTTTCTTCACACATTCAATGAAAATTTTTTGCCATCTTTAAAACTATAAAATTATCATTTTTTTGTTAGTCTGAGATTATTAACAAACCGAACCAATAAATTAATTAATTTGACCAATTTTTCAAACTTGAAATTCTTGTTCGATAAATATTATTAGATTGATAACTAACATACACTTACACTTGTAATTCGAACTACGATACAAGTAATGGTCAATGGTCAACCAATAAATTAAGTAATTTGACCAATTTATCAAACTGCATGTGTTCACTCAAAATCCAAAATCTACCACTATGAATTTCAACTAGTTCATAGGGTATAAAATTGAGCCCCTTTCAAGTACTGCTAAAGAATTTGATTAAAATCTAAGTTAAAGTCAACAATTAATTTTAACACACATTTCATAGGATCCAAATCTTTTCAACTATACATTCTATTAACTTTTATCAAAATTTGCTAAAATATTGATTTTAATTTCTACCAAACAAAGACTGAATAATTTTTTTTGTTGTTACGGCATGTTTAGGTAGACGAATAGCAAATTAAAGTTTATTTTGAATTATTTCATCGTTGATATAAATCAATTATGGTCACTCAACTCAATCACTGTTTTGAAGTATTCATAAGTACCAAAGTTAATTTTTTGTTGGTTCTAAGCTTAGAGAAAAATAGATTTGATATTCCAGCCAACGTCGAAAATGATAAGACTCCAAAATTCATTAACTTCATTAAAAGAGGCAAATTGTAAATCCATTGATCCTAAAATAACAATTTTATTTACTTCGACAATTAAAAAATAAACTATAAGAGACATTTTGCAACTTTTACTAGACATGACTTACGTCAAGGTGAAGTATGCTTTGTAAGTTATCGAGGTTCCTCTAAAATAAATGAACCTTCTTTATTTTTATTAATCTTAATTAAACAACAGTTGTACCCATCACCTATATCAAGGTTTTGTACACACTTGATAGGGTCGAATTAAGTATGAAAACCATGCGTGGCTTCAAATTTACTATAGATTTTTTTAATGCATGTTGGGAGGTTCAAAATTTGATCAATATAGTGGAAAAGTAAAAGTTAAGTCAAATTTATTTTTAACTACACATTCATTCAATAAAATAACTTTATACTTAAATTTAAAGTTTTTCTATAGTTTTTAACCTCACATTCTTCAAAATAATTACTATTACAAAATCTATTCTACAAAAAAATGTCTCAAACAATCCCTAAATTTTATAAGTACAATAATGAAGAATTGGAAATATAATTTGAAGCATAATAGAGATGACAAAAATGCTCCCCTTCGTTTTGTTCCACGTTGTGGACTTGAAGAGAGAAGGGATTTCTGGTTAGTCGAGAAATCGAGATATAGACAATATTTCCATTCACATTCCAACTACGCTAAAACCACCATGAATTTTTGCTTCATATTCGATAAAGTAGACTATGCTTACATTGTGCTTCTATGGTTTCGATTTAGGCTTTCAAATGTCGAATTGAGCCTCCTCTTGAGGCTAATTATTCGAAAACTTATTTTTTTCAAATTCATTTTCAACACACTTTTTTTAATAAATTAATTTTGCACGTAAATTCAAATTTATTCTTTCTATTTTTTATTATATATGATTCAAAAAAAATTATTAATAAAAAAGTTATTTTGTCAAAAAATGGACTCCAAAAGAGCCTGAGCTCTTGTTTGAGACCTATTTTTTTTGAAAATTTATTTTTTGAAATTCATTTTCAATCACTCATTTTTCAATAAAATAAAATTATACGTAAATCGATTTTTTTTAGCCACACATTCTACCAAAATGATTATTATAAAATGCATTTTTCCCCAAAATAGAGATCAAACAAGGGCTGAATCTATTCAACTATTTTCTAAAACTTCAAGATTTGCAAAAAGAAAAAAAAAAAAAAACAATTTTCAGGTGTTGTTTTGCAGAGAAAAGAAAGCAAATGAAAAGAGGGTGCATTGTTTTGTCCATTTGACAGCATGTAGAAAAGGTTTAAGAATAGAGCTGACAATTCTCTGCTGCATTTGTCGGAAACTCGGGTGTGACTGAGTTAGTCAGGGCTTTTAACGTCGCACGCTGCCACCAAAAGCGGACAGCATGCGGAGGTGACTCAGTAGTATGACATCTCACTGAACACTCCTACCCCCATGACTACTATCATCTCTGTCAGTTTTTCTTTTTTGCCACCTTTTCAAAAAGGCATATATATGAAATCAAATTTATAAATTGAAATATTATTATTCATATAGCACTTGTTTGAACTTCATTTTATTAAAAAATTATTTTTTTAAAATTTATTTTCAACAACACATTCTTCAATAAAATAATTTTACACGTAAATCGATTTTTTTTTAAATTTTTAACCACGTATTTTCTAAAAAAATATTATTTCAAAAAACATTTTCCCCCAAAATGGAACTTAAAGAAGGGCATATTTCGTAAAATCTATTATTATTCCTTTTATTATTTTTATTTATAAAAGGAGCACAATTCTTATATATTCATCCACTATAAATTTTATCCCCTATTAAAATTTAAAAAAATATTATTTACACCCACATTATATTTCAACATAATCCTTATTAAGTTCATTTATTTAAACACTATATATCAATACCACTTTTATATACCTATCACACACTCTAAGCCCTAGTATAGTCCCCCATTATTTTCAAAATATATTTTTCTCTCTTATTTTCAATTACACATTATTCAATAAAATAATATTATACGACAATTCAAATTTTTTTCTTATTTTTTAACAACACATTCTCCATCAAAATATTATTTCAAAATGTATATTGGGTAAAAAAAATGAGGCTCAAACAAATACTATTTCAAAATTTACCCTTTTTTTAGAAAAAAATACTATATTAATCCTCATTATATTCAAAAAATAATATTTTTTTAATTCATTTACTTAAACACTATGCCCCTGTTTGGTAAAAGTTAAAATCAGATTTTTAACATAATTTGATAAAAATTGATGAAAT
>CAIGRP010050006.1:0-15918 GCA_903798385.1 Fraxinus cuspidata
ATTTTTGGTAGCATCACTACCAAATAACCAGAATTCAAACAGCAAAATCGATTTTTCAGTTTGAAAGATTCAAAGGAATGAAATTATTGTATCATGTTCCATCAATTGGACATTTCAGTTTGAAAAGCATACAGAATTTAAACAGCAAAATCAATTACCTTAATTCCGGTGAACGGTTGGCGAAGTTCTTCTTCAGGTACAATAATTAGCTTCGCGAAACATCGCTCCTATATCCAGATTCTTCAATAGCTTCGAAATCTCCCCCTTACACAGAAATCAGTGGCCGCAGGCAAGAGGTTTGGTTTTGAAGCACCGAAGATTTCACGTTCAAGTGGTTAGAAGCAGGGACATGGTTTTTAATATTGGGTTGGGTCAGTTCAAGTGGGTTTAAACTCGAACTGACCTGGCCCGAATAATTTTGTACTAATTTGAAACCCGATCCAACCCGTTTTTATTATGAACCGACCCGAATTGGGTTGGGTCATTTTTGCGGTTTTTGGTTTATTAGTCCAGCCCTAAGAAGAAGACATGAAATTCGAAAAAAAGGGAATTAAAATGCTATGGTGGCGCCTTAGAGCTGGGGCGGCGTCGCAACCGCTTAACTATGTCAACGAGTCGAGCCGAGTCGAGTCGAGCCACGAGCCGGAACTCGAAGCTCGGACTCGGCTCGAGCTTTTTTGGACGGAGCTTTTTTTCTACCAAGTCGAGCAGAGGAAAAGCTCGGCCGAAAAAATGAGGCTCGGCCTGAGCTTTCGGCTCGAGCCTTAGCGGGCCGAGCCGGCTCGATTATATATATTATTATTTTTAAAAAAAAATAATAATAATAATAATAGCTGCCTGCTTTGTGTAGGCTGCTAGTGCAGGCAGCAAAGCAGCAACTGTAGTTGCCTGCACAAGCATGCCGCTACAGTTTCCTTGTGCAGGCAGTTCACAAGTTATGTTTAAAATTTTTTTTTTTTTATATTAAACGGATCGGCCCGGGCCTGGGCTCGGTTCCACTGAGCACGAGCCGGGCCCGGCTCGGGCTTTTTCCGAGCAAAGTTCGAGCCGGCGAGCTTTCATTTTCTATTCCAAGTTGTTTTTTTCATCTCAAAATCCTCTCTCGAGCCAAACTCTTAATAGAGCTTCCAAATTGAATTTCAATTTGAATAAGACTCTAATAGTATTCCCAACTGAATTTCTCTTGATGCGCACTTCAACTAGAATTTTTCAATTATTTCAACAAAGAATTCGAATCACAAGCAAATTCTAGCAGAAAAGTTTGATGAAGTTAATTTTAAATCATTTTCAAGTGTTACATAGTCCCCTCACTGTGTATAAAGCGTAGGCAGTTCCCCGAGCTTAATAAAAAATTCACATATCAACTTAGGGGACCAATATTAAACTTTTTGCTTTAATAACATTAATACTAACACGATCACCTCTACGCAACTGAATTATAAGATAATTTGTGACGATGAACCCAGAATAAAATAAGCAGCGGAGCTAGACTATAAGATCAACAAGCTCAATAAATTTTCCTCTAATTAAATAATCAATTTATTTTTAATCAGAATTGTAACTAATAATTCAATAAATGACTTATCAATTACTGTGCCTTCATATTTATCCAAATATCTAAAAAGATTAAAGTAATATTTTCCAATCGACAAACACTAAACTAATCCACACTAATTGTGAATGTATTTCTCAATATTCAAACCGAGTAATGCTATTTATCATTATAAATAAAGATTATCGGTGATGTGACACTTATGTAGAATAATAGAAAATGACAATTCAATTTTCATATGGGTGGCAACGGGGTGAATATGGGATGGGTCGACAATTCTCACCTCGTCCATCGGGTATTTTTGTTACTTTATCCCATCATCATACCCGTTTAAAGCGGGATGAGACGGGTTCGGGGAGGGGCAAGTCCTCTGTCCCATTTATTTTTTCTTTTTCTTTTTATTTATTTTCTTTTTTGCTTTTATTTTTTTATGTTTTTAGTTAGTAAATATTATTATTTTTTTATCAATTTATTAGAAACAACTTATGTTTTCTTTAAAAATATAATAAATATATTATTTTTGTTTGATAAAAAAAAACTTAAATTTGAATTTAATTTTAAACGGGACGGATAGCGGGACGGAGACTATGATTCTCGTACCTGTCCCGTACCATCTTCGGGGCATTGATCCTCGCCTCGTCCCCGCCCCGCCTACTGGGCCCCGCGGGGTTCGGGTTGAATGAGTTAATTTGACATCCCTAAATTTCATGAGAGAGAGGTAAATTAAATTATTTTATCATATTATTTCACCTAAATTGACACATCACCGTTGATCCATCATTATAATGATAAATAACATTATTGTTGCAAACCCTCACTTATATGACATTTATGAGTTATATATAAAGTGTCTGGTCCAATTATTCAAATTGCCAAAACTTCAAATAAGGACATATTATATTCTCTTCGTTTTATAAGAGGATCAAAGGATTTCAACCATCACCAAAAGAAGGCTTGAACCCAGTTTCGTTGGCGTTGGAAAACTTTGATTTTACCACTTGAAGTATACATTGGCGTTGCTTTCTACGTAGATGGGACATTATTAAATAGGTCAAACATGCCAGTTCTAATATTTTGGAAGCCTTATGCCAACTTCAAATATGAGACCCCTATAAATATTAAATTCATGTTTGATAAAGATTAAGATGAAATTTTGATAAAAGTTGATGGAATGTATGGTTAAAAACTTGTGAATAAAATGAAATGTGTGGTTACAATTAATTGTTGATTTTAACTTAAAACGTGATTAAATACAATTAAAAAAATAAATATCATCAAGAAAATTGGAAGACAAAATACCAAATTTAAACTCTAGTGCAAACATAAAAAAGAAAAAAAGAATAAGTGGATCAAAAAAATTTCAAACACGATTACAAAACACGTAAAGAAGCATTAATTTAGTTAAAATAATAATCAATACAATGACACTGAAAAACTACAAAAAAATGGACAAATAAAATGAAATGTAAGAATTTGCAGAGACAAATGAATACGAGTTTCTTTGGCAACAGTTCCTTGAATAAATGTAAGACAAACCATGAAATTATTAGAAAAAGTAATGACAATAAATTTTGAAGAGAAAAAAATGATCTTCTATTTTTTGTTAAGAGAAAGAAAAATGATAGTTGAGAAGACAAATTGTCCAATTAACTATATATATAGAGAAAGTAATGGTTATGATATATTTTGTGATATATAAAGTATGTGGTAAGTTTTATGCAATTTATATGATATTTTTTTAAAGATATGTTTATATTTTAAAATTTTATTAATTTTTTATGTTTGCATATGATAATTTTAATTTAAAGAATTTCGTAATTATAATTTTTGTTTCTATTTAGCCAAATGATTAACTTAAATAATTTGGGGCCCTCGTTATCGCCGTGCCGCCTATAGTCAAGGCCGCCTATTGTAAGATGTCCTTTTAAATGCTGTCTAGTAGCAAACCAAACACGAGACATAAGTCTATTAAAAACCAAACACATCACAACTGGCAGATGATGGAGTTCTTAATTGCTGGTAGTTCAGAGGTCGCGAGTTCGATTCGTGGGGCTCTGGGAAGGCATGATTTATCTTGGAAGGGAAGGTGCAACAAGTGTTGAATCGCTCGACACTTGGCAGATCAGTGTGGGGGCTCTGGACCCTGATCGTTTGGGACACATCCCGCGGTTTACCTCGCCTGCGTCTTGAGGGGTCAAGGCATAGATTTCAGGATTAGTCGCCGAATGTGGATACCTGAGTATAAAAAAAAAAAAAAAAATTCACTCAGTGAAGCCTAACTAGCCATCTCTTTAGGGTGGTCCAACGAAGAAAATTGTTCAATTTTGATTATAGGTCGGCATGAAAAGTTGAGTACAGAACACGATATCAACTTGCTTAATGAATGACTTGATCTCATTCTATCCTAACTTTATGGAACTTCTTGCCCATACAACCAAACAGTGATCTAAATGGATTTGAATACCACTATTGACGATTCCTGAGTGGGAAATATGTTTTTGTAAATGGAAAAAAGTTGGAACTAGATTTTCCATGAATTCGATAAGAAGTTTAGGAGTAGGATTAAAATCATATTCTTGCATGCTTCACTGTTCAGTCCAAAAAGGAAATGAATTACAGCATGGAGATGCATCATACTCAAGAGGGGAAAGGTTGGAAAGAGCATGCATGGAAGTTTGGTACGAATAATACGAATTGTCCGTTATCAACTATATTTAAGGGTTTTTAGCATGAAATGTAACCATGCTCGATTGACCCTAAACTTTTTGAAGTACACAAGCATAACTAAAAATGTATTATAGGATGGGCGAAAATTTAGACCTATAGCCCAAAATTTCAATACTAGCTCTAGAGACTACGCATCATGAGTTAAATCTCTTGTCGGTAGAGGATATTTTATATAGTGGAATATTGATAATAGAAAGAAGAAGATTTCATGGAAAAATGGGATCAATGCTGAAAGAGGAGTGTCCATTTTTGAAGAATTTCGGATCCATTTTGAGTGGAAACAGCCCAATAATAAAAAATTGGTGCTTAGCCTTGTAGCTCGACCTTTTTCAGCAAGTAACGGGCTTCGAAAACAATTTTTTATTTTTATTTTTCTGGATAATTTTATTTATTTTAACTAGTTTAAGATTTTAATTCTGTTTAGAGTTAGTTGTTATCTTTAATTCTCATCATTATTTTGAGTTAGTCATTAACTACAAGTTCGTCAGTAACCATATTTTAATTATTGCTTTACGTATGAGTTATAAGATTTATGACAAATAATAATTAATTGAATTTCAATTTTAATAAGGAGTCTTGATAAATTTATCAAAATTATTCTTTCTTTCTTACAATTCATGAACAATCAACAAGTTAAGTTTTTATGAAATTTTAATTTTTTCCTATAGCCTAAATACCAAGGTGAAGATGAGAGTAGAAGACACGATTATAGAGCCAAAATTTGTCAATTTCCGAGTGATGTTGAGCTTATATATGCCAAAAATAGTACTATGCTGTCAAACTTTTTGGGTTGAAAATCTACCCCTGCTGTTATTCCTACAATCACAAGTCTCAATTATAGTGTTTTGTTAACATGTGATTCATTGTCCTGCATTGACTAAAGCACAAGTTCAGTCACACCCTACTATAAAATTGACAAAAAGAGATTATCAAAATCAAGGATCTTTGATTGCTCATTCTATAAGTCACTGGCTTAAGAACGAAATCATCATTTTTTTTTCAATGAGCCCTTGAAAATGACTAAAACATACTAGCTAGACGAATGTTAGAAACTCTATACTGTCTAGCTATCGCACATTCAATATGCAAATGGCTAATTGACCCTCGAAGGCTCCACCTATTGAGGTTGTTGGTTGTTTATCATAGCAATTCTAGAGTATAAATGAACATGTAAGCTGTAGTTGGAGTGAGTGACTGATCTACTGTTGATCAAATCCCATGTACAAATCGAATAAAAGGGAGCTTCTTATATTGTTGGTCTAGTAGATAGTCGGCGAGTCGGCTTTTGACTAGTCCATTGGTCATTCGCTAGATAAGTAAAATGATCGAGCTCCTCATCTAGAAAGTCTAATGGGACTGTTTGGGTTGTGATGCCAAAAAGGCCCAGTCCAAAAACTGATGGGCAATGATGAAATTTTGGGCCTGCCCCAATATGCCCGATAACTCAAATGAAGAAGCCCATGACCCGAGCCCAATATAAGGTGGCAAGTGTGCTGCTCTAAACCATCGATCACTTACTGATATTAACTGTAATAGTAATGTGTATAAAAGGAACTTGAGTTGTTGCCCTAATTTGCATTTTTTGTTCCATTCTTACGTAGAACCCTCTAGAGTCTCTGTGTCTTTCTTGATCCTTTCATCTTCATTGTGTTATCCAAAAAGTCTGATTTTTGAGGGGCGACTCTGTGTGAATATTGAGTCTTAAGTAATTCTTTGAGAGAAGGAAATGGTTGATATCCATGTGGTGGTATTTTTGGTTCATTGAAGTAGCTACGATTCATTCTTTGAGGGTTAGGTTTGAGGTTTTACATTTGTACAGAAGGGTATAATGTTCTAAGCCCAATATTGATTAAATCTTCGATGCTGATGTTCAATTTGGTTGTAAATCTGAACAGAGAAAATATTATTTACTTTGTAGATTTTTTTATTTATAGTTCTAATAGTGGTATCAGAGCTATCGGTGGTTGTTGATGTTCCTTTGTCTGTGGTCTGATTGTGAAAAATTAGTTTTCACAGCCAAATCTGTTGAGATCTTATTCTTGATTTTGAACCATAGATCTGTTTGATTACAGATCTAACATCTTGGTTGGAATTCCTTGGTGGAAATCGAACTAATATTGGTTCTCTAGTCATTTACTGTTTGCATCTTGGATAAAATCTCATTGTTTGTGGCTTTCTTGGATCAACCTGAAAATTATTTGGGTATGACTTGAGGTTTTTGATTTCTAGCGGTCAAAACTAAAGACCACCACGGTGATTTGAGATATTCCCTAGATCTAAATTTTCTAGTCTATAATTTGTTGATCTTTGTGTATCTATACAAATTGATCTTCTTTGATTTTCCTAGTATACATATGTTTTAAGTAGTTGAACAGCGTGTGTTTACTTGACCTGTGAAATGCATTCATATTATCTCCCTATGCTTCTTGTTCAAATTAAACCTTGACATGAGGATTTGATCTTCAGGGAATCCTAGTAAATTTGAGCGTTCAGAACTTGAAGTACATTACACTGTCATGATTTTGTATTATTGTACTTTGCATCCTTTTTTCCTTATTTCTTGAAATTAGTTGATATTTAATATTTTATGTGACTCTGTGTTTTGCCAAACATTATTTGGTATATGTTGTTTTATGTTGAACACCGAACTTAAAACAATTTTTTTGTGTTCGTTAAAAAATTCAAATAATAACCACTACGTTTACATTTGGAGTTTTTAATGAAAAAAATGGATTTTCTCATTTGGCAGTAAACAATGAGAGAGGGTCCTTGTTCAATAGAAGTTTCAAACGTAAAAACGGTTGAATTTTCTGCAACTATGACTGCTCATCGAAGAACTCAATCTGATGACCTTACCTATACCTCCATTATTCTTCATTTGTCTGATCAAGTGTTAAAGAAAGTTGGGAAACTTAATAATGCTAAGGCTCTGTGGGATAAACTTGAAGAACTTTATTTGGTTAAGTCTTTACCTAGTAAATTGTTTCTTTTAGAAAGATTCTTTAGTTTTAAGATACACTTATTCAGAGACCTAGATGATAATCTTGATACCTTAAATAAATTGGTACAAGATATTACTAATGCTAGGGACAAAGTACCTGAGGAGTACAAGGTTGTGATACTCCTCAACTCCCTACGTGAGGCATATAAAAATGTCAAAACTGCCATTAAATACGACATGGACACCTTGACCCCTGATATTGTTATAAATTCTTTAAGAAGCAAATAATTGGAACTTAAATCTTAAAGGCATGGAAAGGAATTTGAGCGTCTGCTTATGACAAGGAGGCCTCCCAATAGGAAGAGTAATAATTAGGATAATTTGAGTCATCAAATGAATAATAATAACAAGAAAAAAAGGAAAACAAAGTATAGGTAAAAGTCTAGGACTGGAAATAGAAAATGCTATGAGTATGAGAAAACTGGACATTTTATCAAAGATTGCTACATGAAAAATAATGAACGGAGGGATAAGAAGGTGGATGAGGGAAATGTGGTTGAGCTAGTAGAAGATAAAACTGTTGATGTCAATGTTGTTACGAAGCCCATTCCCGATTTGAATACTGTAAATTTTTTAGAAAACGGTGATCAAAATCAAGAGTGGATTTTGGATTCTAGTTACACTTTTCACATAATCTCTAAGAAATCTTGGTTAGAGAGTTATAAGGATATGAATGGTGGTGAGGTTGTAATAAGCAATAATGCTGCCTGCAGAGTTTTAAGAATTAGCAGTGTGATTTTGAAGTTTGAAAATGGATACATCTTTACTCTAGAAAGAGTGAGATATGTCACTGATTTAAATAGAAACTTGATTTCAATGGGTGATCTAAATAACATAGGCCTACAAGCTAGGCTTGGAAATGGCATGTTAAAAGTGATCACACGATCCCCTGTTATTTTCAAAGGTACAAAGAGAAATGGTATACATGTCACTAGAACTAAAGTAATTTCAAGTCGTACTATTGAATCCTTAAGTGTTAAAATTGATGCTAATTTAAAGTGGCATAACATGTTAGCTCATGTTAGTGAAAAGGGTCTACGTATTCTAAAAAAGAATGGTGTGTTTGGAAAAGATGACATCTCTAAAATCCCTTTATGTGAATATTACACCTTAGGGAAACATTATAGACTTCATTTCATTGTAGGAAGGCATGAAACAGCTGTTGTGTTAGAATATATACATTCTGACTTATGGGATTCTTCATCCACCATCATTCAAAGAGGAAATAAATATTTTCTATTCTTGATTGATAATTTTTCAAGAAGAGTTTGGGTATTCCTGTTAAAACAGAAATCTGATACTTTTGGAAAATTTAAAGATTAGAAAATTTTGATTGAAAATCAAACTGGTAATAAGATAGAAGTCTTGAGAACTGACAATGGCCTGGAGTTCTACAATGCTGATTATTTTGATCAACTTTGTAAAACCGATGGTATTCTTAGACATAAAACTGTGCCCTATACCCCTCAGCAGAATGGAGTTGTTGAAAGGATGAATATGACCATTTTAGACAAGTTTTTGTATATGATGATCAGTTCTGGGGTTCTTAAAGTGATGTAAGGAGAAACTGTAATGACAACAGTATATGTGATTAATAGAACCCCTATCAGTTCCTTAGATGGCAAAACTCATGAGGTCTAGTCGGGAAAGTTACCAGATTATAGCCACCTTAAGACCTTTTATTGGGCCACCTACTCTCATTAGAGCATTGGCAAGCTAAAACTAAGATCCCAAAATTTGTTTTCATGGGATATCTTCAAGGTGTGAAAAGGTACAGGTTATGGGCTAAAAGCATTATACCTTTTAAGATGATCAAAAGTAGAAATATGACATTTACTGAAAGTGATATGCCTTGTATGAGTGAGAACCATCAATATGATGTTCATGTCAATGATAGAGAAAATGTGACCAGGCTGTAGGTGGAGCATTGGTCACAATCTGAGCACATGAATGATGTTCAGACTGGAAGAGAAATTGAGAATGTTTCTGATTTACATGAAGAAGGTGAATGTACCGTTCAAGAAGATAATGGAGAGTATGATAATCCATTAAATGATTATCAGTTAACTAGGGATATAATTAGGAAAGAAATTAGAGAGCCTACTAGGATGAGAGATTATCTGTCCATATTTGTTTTATCTTATCAAAACTTGACTTTTAAAGAACCTAAATCTTATGAAGAGGCTGAAAGCTATCAGTTATCAAGAGACTGGAAACTTGCTATGGAAGGAGAAATGAATTCCCCGTTGAAGAATAATACTTGGACTTTGGTCCCTAAACCTTACAATAAGTCCTTAGTTAATTGTAAGTGGATTTGTAGTGTAAAAGAAGGAAATTTTGTAAAGCAGTCCGTAAGGTTTAAGGCCAGATTAGCGGCAAAGAGTTTATTCAAAAACTTGGTATTGATTACAATGAAGTTTTCTCAACTGTCGTGAAATATTACTATGATAATTTTGCTTGCTTTAGTTGCTCAATATGATCTTGAACTTCAACAATGGATGTAAAAATTGCCTTCTTTCATGGTGATCTGGAAGAAACAATCTATATGAGTCAGCAACAGGGGTTTACTGATATTAAGAAACTTGAGCATGTTTGTTTGTTAATAAGATCATTGTATGGACTTAAACAATCACATTGACAATGATACAAAAGTTTGATAACTTCGTGTTATCTGTTGGTTTTATGAGAATATTTTTTGATCATTGTCTTTTCCTTGAAAAGAATAAAATTGGATTTGTGATTGTTTGCTTGCTTTTGTATGTTGATAACATGCTATTAATTGGACAAAACATAAGTGACATTAATAACATTAAAAGATCTTTAAATTCTGAATTTGAAATGAAAGATTTAGGTCATACTAGAAAGATTTTAGAAATTGATATTAAAAGAAATAGATCCCTACAGATTTTATATCTATCTCAATCTGATCATGTGGCGAAAGTGTTATCTAAGTTTGCAATGCATGAATCTAAATCTGTTACTTTGCCTCTTGCTAGTCACTTTAAACTTAGTAAAGATCAATGTCTTGTCGGTGAATTTGATGTAAAATACATACAAAATGTGTCTTATGCTAATACTGTAGGATCTACAATGTACACTTTAGTCTATACCAGACTTGATGTTGCTCATGCAATTGGTACTTTGAACAGGTTTATGTCCAATCTTGGCCCTGAACACTAGACTGCCTTAAAATGGTTATTAAAATACTTTACAGGGTCATTTAACTTGGGCTTATATTTAACCCTTATAAAGATGGTGTTATTTTAAAAGGTTTTACGGATGCTTATTATGCCGGTGATACATACAATACAATTCTACCACTTCTTATATGTTTACATTATGTGGTACTCATATAAGTTGAAAATCATAGCTACAATCTATTGTTGCATTGTTCACCACAAAAGCTGAATATGTAGCTGCCACTAAAGCCATAAAAGAATCTTTGTGGTTTAAAGGTATTTTGTGTGAATTGAATGAACTCTTTAATCCTGTAATTGTTTATTCGGACGCCAAAGTGCAATACATTTATGCAAACATCTTGTGTTTCATGAGAGAATCAGACATATAGATGTTAGGATGCACATTATTATGTATATAATTAAAAAAGAATATATATTACTTTAGAAAATTCCAACTCAATTTAATCTAGTTGACATGGGAACTAAGGTGGTTCCCCTTAACAAGTTTAAATCTTGCTTGCAAATATTGAAAATTGAGATCTTTGTCATGTTGCAGGTAACTTTAACCATTCGGTGTCGTGATTTTCGGGCTTAAGAGCATAAGCATGTTGTATAGTGTTTCTGCACTAGTTTGTTGATCATTGGCATCAAGGTGGAGATTGTTTGGGCTGTGATGTCAAAAATGTCCAGTCCAAAAACTGATAGGCAATGATAATTCAAATGAAGAAGCCCATAACCCGAGCCCAATTGAATTATTGCTTTTTTAATTCCCGTCTTGTGTAGAACCCCAATGATTCATTGAGAGAAGGAAAGGGTTGATAGTATTTTTGGTCCATTGAAGTATCTGCGATTCATTCTTTGAGGGTTAGGGTTTTAGGTTTTATATTTGTAGAGAAGGGTACAATATTCTGAGCTCAATATTGATTAAATCTTCGATGCCGGTGTTCGATTTGGTTGTAATGTTTGATTTGGTTGTAAATTTGGAAAGAGAAAAATATTCTGTACTTTTTGGATTTTTGGATTTCTAGTTCTTATAAAGTCGGCCATTGTTTAGTTGGATGGGACATAAAGAACTTCTCATTAAATAGGTCTAACGGAGCCCTTGATGGTTGGCCATAAAATATAGGATAGTCAGTCCCCGACTACAAAACGAGTCAAAAGTTAGTCTTGAAATTAAGAATTCTAAGTTTTATCTTTCACTAAAGCATCAGTAAATATTGAAGAATAATTATCTACATGGTGATTTGATCACATGTACAAGCCAATAAGAATAATTATCTACATATGTATTGCAAATAATAAACTGTCACAATTTATAAAATGAAATTTCAATTGTTTAGAATTTTCATTCACGTTTTTTTGCAAATAATGCTAAATTGACAATAAGAATACCACTTCAGTTATAATAGCATGAAAAATATTTTTATAGTAAACTCTCTATATTTAATTGTACGTACATAGAATATTAATTAACACATTTACTTATGCCGTGAAACTCAACTGCGACATATTGGTCCACTCAAGATGTATCACATGCTCTTGTTGAGGCCATTTTGCCCAATGTTTAGTCATTTCTGAACCTGTAAGGTTAACTTGATCCCAGTCACTTCTCGAGTAACTTGGTTTGATCTTATTTTTTTTTTTTTTCAAATTATGGTAAAATTAATAAGGATGAATCTCCATTCTTTTATTTGTAACACCTTCAATGTTAAAACATTTATACAACATATTTAGCACGTTAAATTAGGCGTACTATCCAATCGTTTTATTCTGAGACTATGGTACCCCATCTGCCAAAATAAAATAAGTCGATGTAAGTAGAAGAAACTGGATTCCTACCAGTGATGAATAAGCGGTCAGAAATTGCCAGATTATCAAGATTAATATGCATCCTGTTATTTCTAAAATCAGTGCTAAATAATTATGATCATTCCTATTTTCTACCATACTTAATGAAAGACGTGAGGTGGTCCCACTTACTGGATATATCAATATGGATGTGGACCCACTAACAAATATCGTCCACAAAGTACTTCCACCATCAAAGAATAAAAAAAGATAAAATCATTAATATCATTTCTTTTGGAACCCTGGTTTATGTCCCGGGTCAATGATCTGGACAAACTGCTTTAGCCTTTCTTCTGTATCAAATGATACAAAAGAGTCGTACATTGTGCAGATCTTGGTGTACATTATTTCATTGAACTAAAAATTTGTTGAGCCAATGAGATTATTTGTATCGTCAAAAATATCAACCTTCAGCAAAAGCTTATATAACATTGCTATCTCAACATATCATATGAAAACCTAAAAGGCTTCGTCTGTACTTGCAGTTTCATGGCAGAGTTTATTGTAGACCTTGAGAACCCTAAATCTTCTTTCCCAGAAATGAACTCAAACAGCTTGGAATTATTAAACAATCTGAGTGCAATGGAGGTTTTCAACACAAATTTTCATGGAAACATGCCTTTTTACAATGAAGGATTTTCTGATCATCAAGCTCAACAAATTTCCACGACTTTGAATGAGGAATTTTCAAGAACCATTCATCCTCTGGTCGACGTTCCGGTTTATGACCCGGCAGTGCTTAATATTTTTCCATCAGATGGAGGTTTAAGCCATGGATGCGACAACATAAACGTCGGCCCGGAATCTGATATACTGCTAAACTATTCACCATCAGTATCTGGAACTGGTTTAGTTGGAGCTAACAAGTCCAGTAAAAATTATGTAATATATGTATCTTTTCACATAAGTTTCCTATATTTATTCTGTCATTATCCCTTTATTTCAAGAAAGATCTTGCATTTATATTAGTTATAATAATAATAATAATAATAATTATTATTATTATTATTATTATTATTATTATTATTATATGATCACAGAATTACGGTGGGAAGAAGAGAAAGAGAATTAATGAGACAAACTCTCAGAAACCTAGGGAAGTTGTTCATGTCAGAGCAAAGAGAGGGCAGGCCACTGATAGCCACAGTTTGGCTGAAAGGGTTTGTTTTGGTTATTGATTTTTCATTTACAAATTTCGGTACAAGAAATCACCATGCACGTTTATACACAAACTGATTATCTATTCACATAAATTATATTTTAGACGCAGAAAATGATCTACCACAACATGAAAATAACAAAAGTTTTTTGTTAATTATAGTTAAGAAGGGAGAAGATAAATGAAAGGCTGAGATGCTTGCAAGACCTTGTACCAGGGTGTTACAAGGTAAGTCTTCTACATCCTTCATTTTCAGTTCTTTTTTCTTCTCCATGTGATCGTGGAAAACCTAATTATTGCAGGATTTTACATTTTGATAGAAATTATTTTAAATGTCACAATAAATAGACGGGTATGGCTGAAAGTAATTTACATGTATAACCAGCCCAAACTTACTTGGAAAAGTTAAAAATGTTTTTCTGGGTTTTTGTAGACAATGGGGATGGCTGTGATGTTGGAAGTGATCATAAATTATGTCAGATCACTGCAAAATCAAATTGATGTAAGACTGCACTTATCAAGATTCTATTCTGCTTCAAATTACTGAGTCAATCTGATTATATAATACATCTTAGTTTACATTTTCTTTAAATTTTTATTTTTTTTATACATCTTTTCTCTAGTTTCTTTCAATGAAACTATCAGCAGCAAGCCTATTCTACGATTTCAACTCGTCTGAGGCAGAAGTTATTGAAACGATGCAGGTAAAACTTTTTTCAGTATATTTGATACGTTGGATTGGTAAAATGATTGAATGGAGCACAAATTTTATTTCGACTCCTAACAATTGTCAAATCTACATTCATCCAAGAAGATGTTTACTCAAATTAATTTCATAAATAACTGCAAGAAAGAAAATATAATTTTCCATTTTACCACATTCAATGCCAAAGTTGGACTTTAATGTTGATATTGTACTGTTGGAATGGGTTTAATAGCAGGGAACAACTGGATATGAAGCACAAGGGATGGAGAAACTTGTAGGAGAAGGTTATGGAGGTCTACCCCAGTCCCAAGCCTCTTGGCCTTTTCTATCTTAGTTTCGATTGGATCATATGCTTGTCCTATATATATATACACACATACACATATCTATATCGCCATCCTCTACAAAAGCTACTCGATTATGCTTATTATGCAGAATTCATGAATAATAAATGTCGACGTCTTCGTGTACTACAATTTGTTAATAGATTGGTAATTAACTATTTTCTTTTGCTGATTTTTGGACTGAATGTGTGCTGTTAATGCTGACTTTAGTACATGGAGAAATGATTTTAAGTCTAATATGACATTAACAATGGCCAAAAGAATCTAGACGATTTGTAAATGTCCTGATGCTAAAATTGTCCTAATGATTTATTTTGTTCTAACACAGCCATAATATGGGTGCATCAATGTGACTTTGATCAAGTGTTAAATCCTTATCATATGCATTCAAAGTTTATCACCAATAGTAATTTCACCATGATATTAAGTGGAAGTAAATGACTTGCATTGAGAAAATGTCGATTATGAATAATTTCAGGTCCCGCAAATTGATTTGTGGATAAGTCTTAAATTTTTGATTTTTTTTTTCAATTTGTTAAACATGGAATCTCCCATTTAGTTAAATGAAATGTGTATCTCTCTAGTTTGTATCAAAGAAATTCGTAAAATTGAGCTATGGCATACGTTTACAAGGTACTATCCTATTTATACTGTAAGATCGTTATCAATTCAGCCCAAAATGAAGAGAAATCATAGTTAATTTCAATCATAAATAATGAATAGAATAATTAAATTAATAAAGAAATAACTTACACAAATATGTTTGGAGCTTCAGTCAATGAAGTTCCTGCACTTTTTCTTGGACGTGTCCGTGAAAAGAAGGTGCTCAGAGCAAGAAAGTCACTGTCCCTGTGTTCATTGCTTACACTGCAAGAAAAAGTCAGCAACGATTTTTTCTGTTGAAAAATTATCTTCTGTCGGGTATAAACATTAACGATTTTAGGAAATGTTTTTGAATTGAATAAAAGAGCTAAAAGTTAGGTTGCAATTACCATAAGTTAAGAATACTGGGGATTCTTTAAGAAGTTAAAAGGGAGAGTAATGCTTCTTTTACAGAAGCATCACTCATAGGGGTTGTACAGGCCCCTCACAAAGGGGCAGGCCCCACGCATATTTTTTTTTAGAAAAAGAGGGTGGGCCCCACAATAAGGACCAGGGTGGGCACAGGCCCACCCTGAACTTCTGGGCTCAACCACGGCCCAATTTTTTTTTTAAGTATAAACTAATCCACTACCCAGTCCAAGCCCAAGACATAATCCACTACCCAGCCCAATCCATTCCAAAAAAATTAATAACCCAAATGCCCAATCACCCAAATTGAAAACCCAAACACCCAAATTCACAATCCCAAAAATTTCAACTCCTGTCTTCAAGCTTCATCGACCTCTGCCTCACGCCCTCA
>CAIGRP010050010.1:0-11671 GCA_903798385.1 Fraxinus cuspidata
ATGTCCCCATATCGATTGGTGTATAAAAAAAATTGTCACTTACCTGTGGTGTTGGAGCATAAAGCATACTGGGTAGTGAAGAAACTAAATTTTGATATATAACAAGCTAGAAGAAAAAGACTTCTACAACTCAATGAGATGAATGAGTTCAGGAATGATGCCTATGAAAATTCCCGTAGCTACAAGGAATGAACAAAGCGATTGCATCACAAATTCATTGAAGGAAAAGAATTTTGAGTGGGAGAGAAAGTGCTACTTTATATTTCTCGACTAAGGCTTTTCCCTGGAAAATTAAAATCTCAATAGGCTGGACCTTTTACGGTGGTGAAAGTATATCCTTATGGCACAATTGAGCTACAAAATCCAGAAAGTGGTAATTTCAAAGTTAACGGTCAAATATTGAAGCTGTATTTGAAAGGAGAATTTTCGAAAGAAAAATCCTACATCTTATTAGATGAACCAGAATAATCATCACTACAGTCAAACTAATGACGTTAAAGAAGTGTTTCTTGGGAGGCAACCCAATCGTTCTTCCTTTTTACTTATTATGTTTTTATGTTTTATGATAATTTAGTTTATTTTAAATTTATTTGGAACTCATCATCCATACCCCGTTTCTCCTTAGGTTTTTGATATGTTGGTTTATTAGATGTTAGAGTTAAGTAACACTTGTTCCAATTATTTGATCTTAATACTTTATTTGAATTTTTTCAAGAACATGATGTCGTGGAACAATTAAACTAATTATTATTTATTTCGTTGTTGAGTTTTAGGATAATTTAATTTATTTTAAGTTTAATTGTGACTCCTTATCCATATCCTTTTTCCCCTTAGATTTTCGATATGTTAGTTGGTTTATTAGATGTTAGAGCTAAGTAACACTTGTTCCAATTATTTGATCTTAATACTTTATTTGATTTTTTTCAAGAACATGATGTCGTGGAACAATTAAACTAATTTTGACCAAGGAGCCAATGGAAGTAATAGGAAAGCTAGCCATTGAATTACAAGCCATTTTAGGGGAGTCTTTTCTCCAGTTTCTTCCCCATCCCTTTATATGCAGATTTATGATTTAAGATATTGAGGACAATATCTAGTTTAAGTTTGGGGTGAAAAATATTAGTTTTCATTTTTTAATGTGTTTTTGTGTGCTTTAATTTTAAAAAAATTGAAAAAATTCAAAAATATTTTGTTTGTGTACTTGTGTGTGTTAGTTGGCCTGTCTGGCAATGAGGAATGTATTGAATCATAAATTGATCTATAAAAGGTGAATAAGTTGCATGCTTAGATTAATTTTTGTTTTTTCATGTGAAATTTGAAATATATTAAGTACATGAATTAAGTTAAGTATTGACATACTTACTCAACTTAAGTTAATTGAATAGGTTGAGATAGTGGAACATAGATGCTAAACCCAAAGTCACAAAATTTTACAGCCTTGGATCAAATGTAGAATAGTTTGGGGGATTTCACTATTGTGGGAAGATATTGAGATAAATGCGGATTCCATGTGTGAAAAAAATTAAAACAAAAATAATCTTATGTGGGTTGTTTAAGGTCAATATGATGAAATTGAGTGAAAAATTCAAATTAGAGGTTGCTTTTCTTGTGTGTGTGTGTGTGTGTATATTTGAAAATTTCTCTTCGTAACCTTTATGACTCGAACAATTAAGCCTACAAGGGTTATTAAACCTTGGTGCCCTATGGTCATCTCACTTGGGAGTTATTGGCCAAAAACTTGTTATAAGAGTCATTTAGAAAGTTTAGGGGTGGAATGCTTCAAATAAAGAAAAAAAATATTATAGAAAATCAGAAAAAGTAGGTGTATGAATCAGAAGATGCACCAAATGCCTTGGTTATTTTTCAAACATTTATTTGGGAAAATTTGACTTTTGAGAAGGGATTATTAGCCCAGTTAAGTCTTAGAGATTGAAGCAATCAAAATATGGAGAATCCTTATTTATTGATAAATTGACTAGCAATTAGTGAGATTTTTCTAAACTAGAGATGTGAAGATAGTATAAAATTCAACATTAGTTCACACATTTGAAAAGATCGAAAATAATAACTTTGGGGTATGTGATTCTCTTATGAGTGGTGAAAGAATATGTTTGACCATTGAGGGTTGGGAATTGAAACAACTTATAAATTCATAACGCGGTGCTTAATTCTTCACACACACACAGACACATAGATTTTACATTGGAAAAGTATATTTTATTTTCTGTATTGTGATTTTGAAGCTGTGATTAGATTTTATATTATAATTTCAATCCTGAGTTAAAAAGTCAGGTTAGCCAGCTAAATCTTTTTGCTTTGTTTGATTAAGTGACCACCAATTAGGTAATTAGCATTGCATGTTGGTGTGTTTATATAAATTAATAATGCTATGCTTAATTCTTCACACACACACACACACACACGTCGATTTTACATTGAAAAAGTAGATTTTAATTTCTGTATTGTGATTTTGAAGCTGTGATTAGATTTAATATTATGATTTCAATCCTGAGATAAAAAGCCAGGTTAGCTAGCTAAATATTTTTGCTTTGCTTGATTGATTGGTCACCAGTTAGGTAATTAGCAGTGCATTTTTGTTTTTTGTGTTTGTTAGGTTTTAGTTTTGTTTGAGGACAAACAAAAAGTCAAGTTTGGGGATGTGATACGTGTAGTTTTTAAATTTATTCGTGGCGCTAAATTATGATATTTTATTGTTTTTTGAATTAAATTCTACCTAATTTATGTTAAATTATCTTTTGTAGGTTAAACTTTATGTCTAATGAAGAATTGAAGAAAAGATTGCAAAATAATGAAAAATTGCAAAAATCCAAAGTGCGAGGACTAATGATATTTTATTGTTTTTTGAATTAAATTCTACCTAATTTATGTTAAATTGTATTTTGTAGGTAAAACTTTATGTTTAATGAAGAATTGAAGAAAATAATGCAAAATAGCAAAAAATAAAATTGAAAAAAAATCATAGTACAAGGACTTGGAAGCAAGTATTAAATTAATTGGACCTCAATTTGGACTTTAATTAGATACAAAATTTGGCAACTCGAGATTAAATATAAAGACAAATAGAACATTGGGCTGAAATTTAGAAAATATGCATGTTTGCCTTGTTATATATATATTGAGAAAAAAAGAAAAGAGAGTCTGAAATTGAGGGAATATATTCACGCACAGATTGGAGAAAACGATAGCCAATTGAGAAAAATAAAAGAAAAAGGAAAAGAATAAATCATATATCATATCGAAGTGAAGAAAAACAGAGGCTGAATATTCAATTGTGAAATTGAATATTATATACACACACAAAAGCTAAGGGAGAAAAATACAATAAAAATAAAAAATAAAAGAAAGGAAAGATCAATTCTGGAAAAACAGGAGCACTAAATGACTTTATATATATATTCACGCAATGGTCGATAGTTTGTGGAGGAAACATGAAGCAGCTAATTGGAAGAAAAGTCGCTGAAATTTATTTACACGCGCAAATAAACGGAATTAGACGGCACACAAGAGAAGCTCCATGTTTCGTCAATTTTTGATGATTTATTTCCACTTTTGTGTGTTTAAATTCAACGTTATGAGTGGCTAAATACTTTTATAAGACGGATGGTGTAGCTTAATGTTTTTATTATATGTTTAATTTCGAGATTTTCATACTATTTTAATATTTGTTAATTAATTATTGTGTGTTTAATGCTTTAATTGTTTGCACAACAATTAATTGATTAAGGTATAATACTGAGATCGAGAGGTGATGTATAATTCTAGTTTGTACAATAATTAACATAGACATTATAAGAGATCGAGTGATAATTATAAGCTATGCGATCTTTGTTGAATTCCTAGAGATAAATGCGTTTATATGTGTGTGAATTTATATAGAGATATAATAAGTCCGGGCATATGAATATAATTAGTGTTGCTTGAGAGATGTCACTAACTACATCAGATTAATTCGATCGTTAACATGTATGAAAAAATATGTGAATGAATTAAAATTATATGTATGATAAATAACCTAAGTGAAATCAGAAATTCTAACTATCCAATCATATATATTTGCTACAGCTTTAATTTGAGTTTTTTTATTTTATTTATTAGAATTTCGCTTAGAAAACAAAACTTAATTTGATCATTAGTTACTCTTTTAATTTAAAATGAAGCTAGGTAAGTTTAAAAATTTATAGTAGATAGTAGTATCTGTGGGACGATATTCAGACTTGATAAATCTACTTTATTACTTGTCACTATTCGTACACTTACGGAATTTCATGATCATCCATTCCACCAATTTTTCTCTAATTTCCTTGAGCATAGTACCCTACCTTGGGTACGTGTCTCCTCAGGCACATGATAGTACACCCTCCACCACGTAGGTCTCTCGGCCTATCTCCTCGGACAAGAACATTTCCCATTTGCTTGTGTCTCCTCGAGGTTATGCCTTGATCTCGTATCCAACAACACTTGATTCATTAGGACTTTTCCTTGGGATAATACTTATCCAATTCTAAAGAGGTTGAGTCCTGCTATAAGTAATCTGTCATATTTTGATAGGACTCTACCACCAGAGTTTCATCTTTATACAAACGCATCAATAATACAACATTAATCAAGTTGCAATTCCTAAGTATAGTGGACTCTTAGAGATTTGAATATCTTAATCCTACCAGAAGTCTGCTACCTACCTCCAATTCATTATTCGGGCACGCTTTTACATAATTTTCAACATATAACCCTTCGCATAAATTCTCTCTAACTTAAGCATCGAAGGGACGATGAGGACATACCTCAATACCTTTGCTTTAGGTACTGGAAGATTCTATTCATGCTCATTCTCAATTCTCAAGCTCGGAAAATCAACGAGTATGATTTTTGGTAGCGTCATTGGTGCCATCTGTGGAAGCACTAACAAAAGCCATGGTTAATACACTTTCATGACACTTTCAGCAAGTTTATATGTCCACAACCAACTCCTTACTGAAGATCCTCCAGTTCTGTAGGAGGAATCATTAGGAGAACCAACATAACCACCACCAGTTGTTGCTCCTGGGGTATTTGACGAGATCCGTCAACAAGTCGTCACGCTAACTCAGTTCCTAAATTAAAGAAAACCACATCGAGCACCTGCACCACAGGGTGGTTTTATGGAGAATTCTCGAGCTCGAGCTCCACAGCCCATTCTTGGAAATGGTGATGTCGGAACCTTGGGCATACCTCACATGGTCTTGGGCTTGAGACAATTACTATTGTCTTCAATGAACTTGTAAGGATCATACAGGATGTGATTGAAGCTAGTATGCTTTGGAATACTCAGGGGCCAACGTGTTTCATCCATAACGCACCGTTCGCTCTAGAGATCTTGTCGTATCTCTTACCCGACATATTCAAGTATCCCCGCATAAAAGAATACGATGGAACTACAGACCCGATCAACCATCTCAATGTATATACTAATGTAATGAATTTGCAAGTACCAGATCCAGTAATGTGTAAGGCTTGCCCCCAAACTTTGATTAATGCTACTAGGGATTGATTCTCTACTCTAGAGCCTAATTCCATTGCCTCATTCTTAGATTTAGCCAACAAATTTTCTATCTTCTTTGTAAGTAATAAACGCATTAGAAAAACTATTACTTCCCTCATGCAGCTTCATCAAGGATCGAACGAATATTTGCATAATTTCACAACGAAGTTCAATAAAGAAAGACTTCCTATACTCACCTACACATCACACCAGCTGTCTCTGTCCTCACATATACTATAAAATGTGAGGCATTCAAAATTTTTTTCTTAAAAACCCTGCCTAATTCAGTAACTGAGCTCTTCTCTCGAGCAGCAAAATATTTTAACATGGATGAGATATTGAATCCTAGGAGAACTCCTCATTCGACCTCAGAAATGCCCGAACATTAAAGACAGCATAATCTTAATCTCTGACCAGAACTTTCTAGAAATAAATAGAGAGATAAGAAATTGTCGACGTCATTCATCAGATCAAACACTTTTAGGTCTAACATTTTGAAGGAGATCAAGGATATAAATGAGCTTAAATGGCCTTTACGGATGTAGTCCCCTCCTAATACTCGAGACAATAGCAAGTATTACGATTATCATCATGACCATGGGCATACTATAGAGAATTACAAGACCTTACAATGGGAGATTGTGGCACTAATCTAAAGGGGATTCCTACGTGCTTATGTTAGTCATGCCAAACGTCCAAGGAATGATCGTAATAAGGGAAAGGTCTTCAAAGGTAGGGAAATGACAAGCCTATAATAAGAACCATTAAAATTATAGTTGGGGGAATGACAAGCTCATAGCAGTATGCTTGGCAATAAACATGAACTTCAAGGCAAGTTCATGACAACTTTGAAGACATCACATTTGGGTCACATGACTTGGAAGTTAGATTTAGTCGACAAATTTTCTATCTTCTTTGTAAGTAATAAACGCATTAGGAAAAGTATTACTTCCCTATGCAGCTTCATCAAGGATCAAACAAATATTTACATTATTTCATAACTAAGTTCAATAAAGAAAGACTTCAGATATCGACCTACATATCACAACAGCTGCCTCCAGCCTCACATATACTATAAAATGTGAGGCATTCAAGATTTTTTTTTTAAAACCCCGCCTAATTCAAGGATCGAGCTCTTATCTCGAGCAGCAAAATATATTAACATGGATAAGTTATTGAATCCTAGGAGAACTCCTCATTTGACCTCAGAAATGCCAGAACACAAAAGACAGCATGATCTTAATCTCTGACCAGAACTTTCTAGAAATAAATAGAGACATGAGACATTGTCGACATCATTCACTAGACCAAGCAATTCTAAGTCTAACATTCTGAAGGAGATCAAGGATATGAAGGAGCTTAAATGGTCTTCAAGGATGTAGTCCCCTCCTAATACTCAAGACAAGAGCAAGTATTACGATTATCATCGGGACCATGGGCATACCATGGAGAATTACAAGGCCCTACAATGGGAGATTGTAGCACTAATCAAAAAGGGATTCCTACGTGCTTATGTTAGTCATGCCAAACGTCCAAGGAATGATCGTGATAAGGGGAAGGTCTTCGAAGGTAGGGAAAATGACAAGCCCATAATAAGAACCATTAACATTATACTTGGGGGAATGACAAGTTCATAGCAGTATGCTCAGCAATACACATGAACTTCAAGGCAAGTTCATGACAACTTTAAAGACATCACATTTGGGTCACAGGACTTGGAAGGCATATCATCTCCTCATGATGATGCCTTAGTCATATCAATCATCATAACTAGTTTTGAGGTGAAGAGGTTTTTGATTCACAATGGAAGCACACCTCAACATACTTTCTCATGTGGCCATTACTAGAATGTGAATTTTGGCCAAACAGCTCAAAGTAGTCAAAAATCCCTTTTTAAGGTTTTAGAGGTGGAATAATCATCCTAGAGGGTGTCATAAATCTTCCTCTCACCTTAGGCACATGTCAGAAGCAAGTGACAAAAATTATATCTTTCCAAGTAGTTCATGCTTTGATGGCTAACAAATCCATTCTTCGGAGACCTTTGCTCAACAAGATCAAATTTATTGTCTCTACTTTCCATCTAGCTAAAACGTTTCCTACAAGTAGTAGTGTAAGGGTCGTGTATGGAGACTAGTCAGTTGCTAGGTAGTGCTTTATTACTTGTGTTCGGGGAATAAACACTAACGTTATAAAAATCGCATCATCCAAACTCAAGCTCAAACAGCGAGGAAGATTTGCTCCTGTGGAAGAATTGGTAGAGGTTAAGCTTGAGCACGTTAAAAAAGTTGCAATCGATCGAGATCTTGATGTCATTTTTATAGCTGAACTTATAAGTTGTCTATTTCGCAATGGTAGTGGTTGAGCTTGAGCACACTAAAAAAGTGACAATCGATCGAGATCTTGATCTCATTTTTATGGCAGAACTTATAAGTTGGCTACTTCGCAATATTAAACTTATGGCTTAACATATCGCTGATCTTGAAGAAGTATTCTCTACACTTTGAGAATATAAAATGAAATTAAATCCGACAAAGTGTGCTTTTGGGGTAGCCTCGAGTAAGTGTTCTTGAATCTTATGATCATGCACAGGGGAATTGTGGCCAATCTGGACAAGATACTAGCCTTGACATCTATGGAATCACCCAGGAGCAAGAAAGTCATACAAAAATCGATAGGTCGATTCACCACCTTGAACATGTTCATATCTCGTGCAGTAGATATGTGCTTTCCATTTTTTAAAGTTCTCAGAGGTAATCAAAACATCGAGTGGAATGTGAGAAGGCATTCTAAAAAATCAAACAGATATTGGCAACCCCACCAGTTATCATGAAACTAAAGCCTGGAGATACTTTGTTCTTGTACTGGCTGTTTCTCAAAATGCTGTAAGTGATGTATCGGTGAAAAGGGTCAACAAAACACAACAACCAATCTATTATGTGAGCAAAGTGTTACTTGATAAGGAGAATATGTATACATTGGTTGAACAACTTGTTCTCTCCCTGTCATAGCAGCATGAAAACTGCGACAGTATTTTCAATCTTACCTATTTCTGGTGCTCACGAATTAGCCACTCAAGCACATAGTCCAGAAGCCCAAAATCTCAGGAAGATTGTTAAAGTGGTCAATTGAACTTGGTGAATTTGATATATAGTTCAAGCCCTGACCCTCTATCAAAGCATAGGCCTTGGCTGACTTCATAGCAAAACTTACCCTGAGGCCTCGAGGGCTAGGAGATAACCCGACCATTGCTGCTACAAAAACATAAGAGATATTTGTAGATGGAGAATCTAACTCCTCAGGTTCGGGTGCAGGGTCATAATTATTAGACAAGCTCATAGAAATTCAATGTGCACTTTTAACTGAATTTAAAGATACGAACAATGAGGTAGAATACGAGGCTGTCATCATTGGACTAGAGCTTGCCAGTAACATTGAACTTGAACACGTCAAAATTTTTAGAGACTCGCAACTTGTGGTTGGCCAGATTGAAAGTACATTTGAAAGGAAAGATGAGCTTATATTGCCTAAAAGTTCATGATCTTCATATGCAATTTAAGAGTTGTGAAATTATAAAGATTGCTCGAGCCGACGATTGTAAAGCCGACGCCTTGTCTAAACTCGTCTTTATGGGAGTTGATGGTCTTGATAAAACACTCCACATCAAATTTATGATGGAACTAAGCATAAATCAAACACCTTAGATTATGTACATTGATTATGAGCCCTCTTAAATGGACCCAATAGTTGAATTTATAACTAATTGAAATTTACTAGAGGATTCACAGATAACAAGGAGCATTCGATCCCGAGCACCAATGTATTGTATGATCAGAGAAGTGTTGTTTAGCAGAAGTTTCACTCTTCCATACCTTAGGTACCTCAAACCTTCAGAATCATCCCAAGTCCTGGCAAAAGTTTATGAAGGAGTAAGTGTGAATCATCAAGGAGCTTAAGCCCTAGCCTTCAAACTCATAAGATATAGGTATTATTGGACTACCATGACGAAAGATGGTGCATACTATGTTAAGAAATGTGACAAGTATCAGAAGTTTGGGAACATCATCAATTCTCTACCCGAGGACCTTACCCTTATTCATTGTATAGCTTTGAATAATGGGGTGTGGGTATCCTCAGCCCATTCCCAGTGACCAAAGGTTAATTGAAGTTCATTGCCATAGTAGTAGAGCACTTTACTAAGTGGGTAGAGGCTGAGCCCTTGGCAACAATTTTAGAGCCCAAGCTGAGGTTATTCATTTAGAAGTCCATTGTTTATAGGTTTAGAATACCCAAGGTCATCATAACTAACAATGGGAGACAATTTGGTAATCCATAGTTTGAAAACTTTTGCACCAACATTTAGATTGACCACCATTTGACATCAGCTTCACATCCTCAAAGCAATGGCCTAGCCGAAGTAACAGACTGAATTATATTGCAAGACTTCCAAATAAGGATCGAGGATGCTAGGGGCACTTGGTTTGACGAATTATCCTCTATATTTTGAACTTATAGAACATCTCACAAAACTACGACGGGAGAGACCCCTTTCATGTTGGCATTTGGTGTTGAGACTACACTTTCAATTGAAGTTAGACTGCCTCCGAGGACCACATAACGGAGCACCTTGACCTTCTTGAGGAACTAAGGGAATAGGCTACCATAAGGGTTGCATCTTATCAGAATAGAACAGCCAAACACCTCAATAATAAGGTGAGATCTAGAAGGTTCAGAGTTGAAGATCTCGTATTAAGAAGAGAGACATGTCCCAGCAAGCTTGGACTTATTTGGGAAGGATCTTTTGATGTCATACGACAAGTCTGTAAAGGAGCATACAGCCTAAGAGACACCTCAGGAAGAACATTCTCCATATCTTAGAATGCTGATAATTTGAAGATTTATTACAAGTAGTTTTCTCAACCTTTACTTAGTAGTTTGTTCTTTTTTCTTTATCATGTTTTTCTTTGTTGGGCTTGTATGCCCCGCGTCTTTTAACCGTCTAGTTGGTTGGGCCTGCGTGCCCATGTTTACCTTTGAGGTAGGATGCATTTATTTTGATTAGTTAGAGTTGGGGTCTTATCCCAATAAAGTTTATTTTCCATATGAAATACCATATAAGCTTTGTCTCGTGCAAGCACGTCAAAGTCTTGCCTTGAGCAAGCACCTCAAAGCCTTGTGATGAGAATGTAAAATGTTATATTTTTAATCCATATATCCTATACTTTTGTGAGTAATTAATGCGTAAATGTTCTTGGTATTCTTATATTTTGATTTAGGTTGCAATTGGATGAATATGGTAGAATTTAGAAGAAACAAGCTAAAAAGGACTTAAGTGAAAGAAAACCAAAGTTCAAGGACCAAGATGCAAATATCCAAAGGATGACTCGGAAAGAAAAATGAAGATGTGAAACATTTGAAGACCAATTGTAGAAGACATGAAGTATTGGAAGAAGAAAAATGAGAAAAGAAATCAAGAATCGAGAAAACGAAGTTTGAGGACTTAAACGAAATACTTGCATAGTTATCAATGCTATGCGGTCGCATACATGTTAATCGAGAATTAAGGCTGTGTTAAAACAACTATGTGGTTGCATAGTACACTTCCAGTACGAAAAATCTGGTTTCCAAATTTGACAAACACTTATGGAAACAAATTTCAAAACGTTTTTTAAACCCTTAAACCGTTTAGAAAACACGCACGCCCCCATTGCACTTTTTCTCTCTTTTGCTCTTAGAATTTTTCATGATTAGCTAAATTCTTTTACTTGGTCAAAGGAAACTAAAGCCTTAGAACCAATCCAACTATGAGATCTAACTTATTTTCATCGATTAATTCATATTTTGAGTATTGAATTCTTTTCTGCACCCATTTTCATGTTGTTGCATTTAATGGCTAGGAGACCTATTAGTTTATTATTTGTTGCAATCTATAGCTAAGTTGAATATCAAATCCAAAATGTTTGATCTCTTTAACTTGTGAAGCAATTAGGATTTAATTATTTGCTGCGTCAAAAATTGTTAAATCTTGGGAAGAACATTTAAATAAATTAAATACAACCGCTTGTGATTGTGCTATTTAATTTCACCTATTTTTCTAATTATTAAGACAATTACTAGATTAAATTCATAGCGCTT
>CAIGRP010050032.1:0-10669 GCA_903798385.1 Fraxinus cuspidata
TTTTTTTTTTTGACATAGGAACCCGTAGCTGCTATCGGTCATGGAGCCCCGACCACCCCGAAGGGACGGAGGCTCGACAACCGTGAGTGCGAACTAAATAAACCTCGCTCCATGTGTAGTAGCCCGCAAGCCACACAGAAGAAGAAAACCGCACTAAGCAAGTCCGGTGCGACGGGCTCAACCGAAAAAGTGTTGACAGGAAATTCAAACTTATGACTTTTGGTCTCCGCGTTCACCTGCTCCACAAACTCGGCCACCCCCAAAGGGGTAGCATATAATTTGTTATGAGATTGTGAAGGCTTCGAAAATTGAAATAAATAAATAAAGAAATAAAAAAGAAATCTTATTACTCTGGAGCCACCAAATGTCACGTTAACTTTTTTTTTTTAAATGAATTATCTTGAGATATTCAAATAATCTCTTTTATTTTTATATGAAATCTTTGAAGTATTCCAATCACATATAATTTTCCGAATGCCAGCGATTTTTCTTGTGTCATTTGGCCTTTCTTAAATTCTTTATTGTCTTTTGCTTCGACTTTGATGTTCTAATTTTTTTTTTATTGGAAATTTACATAATTAAATTGTATTTTAGTGAAGATATCAATTTTTCTTTGTTTGGAAGGATAATAATAAGGCCTTGTGTGATTGCTCTTTCTTTTTCATGAAAGATGAAAAATTAAAATCAATTTCCACATTTTTTTCGTGTTTGATTGATTAAATTTTCCATGGAATTGATTTTCCACATTTTTTTGGTTTTTGAGGAAAAGCTTTTCCCATGGATTTGGTAAGAAAATTTTTTCTAGGCGTTTTTTTTTTAAACAAATTCTATCCTTAATTGTAACAAATTATACCCATTTAATGGATAATTTTCATGGAAAACAAAGTCAAACGAATATCAAAAGATCAAAAATTTTAATATTTTTCAGGTGAAAAAATATAACAATCAAACACGATTAGTTGAGAATTCTCAGAAAAACAAGTTCTAATCAATTCAATTATCTAAAATTTATATTTTTTCACCCAAATTTTATTTTTACAATCAAACGGAACCTGAGTGAAAAGATTCTGTATGTCAACTTGTACAGAAAATAAAGTTAATCCAACTGTTCTTCATTTCAATCAAAACTATTTCAATCAAAATTCTAATAATAAAGTAAGGAAACTACAGAAATAGTGTCAGACAGATTTGTCGGTAGCTTGAAGAAACAACAAAGAAGAAACCAGAACATAGATCTTGAACAGTAAACGTCCACATTGATAACAATGGGGTTTATTTTCAAAGGAAAATAAAAAAGGGGTGGGGTGGGGTGGGTGGCTAGGTGAGACATCCTCTTCAAAAGTTGGGGACAGTAAAATTGAACAAAATCTCAACTCAATATAATAAATTAAAATTTATTTTTATATATATAGTTAAAGGAAAATGCATATCCACTAACATGCAACAACACGGTTTCTTATGCTCATAATTTAGCTTTTTGTAACTTTTTATGTAAAGGAAAAATATATTGATTAGACAATGTCGATCTTACTTTCTTCATTTTCATTTTTTTTTTCTAGTAAGATTTCGTTATTTTAATTTTTCGAATCTTTTAATTGAAGACAACGATGTTCTTCATCTCGAATACCTTTTTTCATGTTTCAACTTGAAAGGTAATAGATACATCATTTTCTTTTCAGAGGATGGTCCAATTAGAAGTTACCTAACTCGACATGATATATAGGAAATAGCTGCGTCGTTTCACAAAATAGATTCTTGGTAATATTTTGAAAATATGTAATAATTATTTTTAAATGTCTTAATTAATAAAAAATATTTTCGTAATTTTTGAACAGGATTGTGGTGTTAAAATAATAGTCATAAACATTCTAAATTGTTGGTATAATTAATTTTTCTAGTATTTTCATTGGTCACCACGGTTTTTGCTTTCAATGGTTTCAAGAAGAATTATTCATTGAATAATGCTATTTATAATGAAAATTATCGATAATTGTCTTACATGACATACACATGTGTCATGACAGATTTGATGTATAAGACAATAAAAAACTATCATATTAATGTATCAAATAACAAACTGCCACGTGTATATCACGTAAAACGACTACGGATAGTTTTCACTATAAATAACATTATTTATTCATTTCATGTTTAACCAATTAAAAGAGTACAAAATTATAGATGAATTGTTCCCCGCACATCTTTTCCAAGCTTTGCTTTAAGTGCCCCGTGGTTGTTCGACTATTTTCTCGACGAAGATAATTTTTTCCATATAAAAATATCACATTAAATACTTATTTTTCAAAAAGGGTTTATAAAAAGAGAAAAAGAATAAGAAGTGGATTGGGAAATTCTAAACTAGATTAACGATCGTAAATTTTGAAAGAGAAAAATGATATTTTGTTTTATGTTAAAAAGAAAAAGAAAAATGATATTTGGGAAGATAAAGTGTCAAATCAATTATATAAAGAGGAAGTAATGGCTGTGATATGTGTGTATGTGTGATAAGTTTTATGTCATTTATATGATTTTTTTTAGAAATGCTTGTATTTTGGAATTTTATTAGCTTCCTGTGTTTGTATATGATAATTATAATTTTTCGCTTTTTTTTTTCAATCAGTCAATTAACCATACATAATTTGTGACCCTCATCAATGCGTGGCCTACCATCAAGGATGACCCACACTATAACTACCAATTCTAAAAATAACGAAACAAATATAGATATATTTTCCAAGTTACAGACTATGAAAGACCGATGAATCCTTTGCTTCAAGAAAAATTATTTCTTTGTTTTAAAACTAACATTTTCAAATAAATCATTTTTGAACGATTTGGAAGGGAAAAAATGGTAGAAATTCCATGTTTGAACTATACAACTTTATATAGGATCACAAATTTAATTATAAATTTGTTGCAAGGGAATATTTCTAAAATATAGAACGAATTTTCAAAGAAACTTTAATATTTTTCATTTATTGGAAATGTATTATCTACTCATCTAATTATTTACCTAGAGAGCAATCAATTTTCTAAATTATGACAAATAAATGTTATTCCTTTGACTTGATTTATACTCAATATTTTCCCTAATAATTTCCAGGTGCATTTATTCTTCCTCGATGATGCCAAATTATCGCATCATCAAATATCGAAGTTAAGGCATCATGAACCCTCTCTTCTTGCTTAGTAATCTCAATATCCATATTCATTTCACGATGCCTTAACAAATTCGTCTGAGGACATGTAATTGTCTCATTGATTTATAAAAAAATTAAAGCCATGATTCCAAGAAATAGTTTAACATTGACTATAATACCTAAGAGATCCTATTGACTCGGTTCAGCAGTCGGTCATTCTTTTTTTAATAGTAACAATATATATATATATAGTTAATATTCAAATAGTCAAATGACGTCCCCCACATGATATGATTCATTAAATTATTATTATTATTATTTTTGTGATGCTAAATCATGATTTAACATATGATCCATATAAATTTGATATTATTGGATCTAGATTTTGAAATTGTGTTAGGTCATTTTCATTTTTGTTGGTGGAATTGAAGTTTCCAACATTCTATCTACAGGTAGAAAATACCACTGGTCACGACTTAAAATGAAATTTTATATTAGTAGCTGGATTTTTTTGCTTTAGTTTTATCATCTCAATTATATATTAGTAGTCAGATAAGCACGATTTATTTTACTATTATTTTTTAATTTTTATTTCGATAACGCTTCTAAGTAATATTTAAAGAAGTAGAATCGAGTTAAACCATACAGACAAAGGCTTGACGTTACTTGTCCATAAATATAAAGTTTGTTTTAATATCGCCTTCTCTTTTCTTTTCTTATTTAAACTCTAGCAAAATCGAGAGGGAGTTATTTGCTCCGAAAATACTAAGTACATATTTATTACACAATATTACACAACGTAACGAAGAAATTTAACTTATTTATAATCCACTAGTACTCTTTGATAAACATTTTTTTTTTTGGCCTTTTTGTAACCCACTCGTTCATTTTCATATTACAATTTACTAGTCGTCAGTGTCGCTCGCACTGATGGACCAACTTGTAGCGTCCCTAGAAACCAAATTTTCTTGTTTCCATGAGCTCATTTGAAAGCTACACAATTCCTAGTTTCTTAGTTTTCCCTTTCAAAGATTAATTGCACCATGTCTTGTTACTTAAAAAATTAATGGTTAGCCTATCTATTCATGTCCAAATTATTACATCAAGATGCATGACAAGTGATGGGAAATAGTCAACATTCACACCAAAATACATGTACATTGCATTTAAATGTTTGGAATTGAATTCTTAAAATGAAAATCTCCCTCACATCCAATTTGCAGGGGACAAACTTTGCACATATTCCTAATATTATGTTTTTGATAAACAAACAACATTTGGTATACTAGATACGGCATAATCAAGAATAAGTCTACAACAAAATTTGTCAATTTTCCAGTCTAATTGTGTTCGATCCAACTAAACATGCCATTATGGTTATTTTTTCGCCAGGCTAAAGTGAATGGAACAGGAGAAAGACCTCTGCCTTGTATAAAAGGGCGCCTGTAAAGACAAAAGAAGCAAAAATCAAAATTGAAAACAAGGAATTAATTAGGAAAAGAGTTTATGGGTCAGCATTAATTTGAAGAAAAGTAAAAACTCGAACAGACCCTGAAAATTTCGAACAGTAGGAGCAATCCTCTCAAACTGTACTACTGGATTTGAACATATGAAATAGGCCAAAGGTTACTGAAAAAGGAATTACTAAAATGATAAAAGCAATTGACTACTAACATTAACAAATAAACATGCATAAAAGAAGATGCAACCAAATTAACCACAAAACAACAGTTGTTGGAGGAGCTGATATGGATCTGTGAATGCGAGTGCTTCTTTCACTCCCCACCTCACAGAAAGAATGCCTAATAGTATGAGCAATATTACTCATCTATGTACCTCAGACTTATGATGTAGACTCATGTTGTTCAGCAAGAACAAAAATCACGTAACAGTTCCTTGTGTAACAAATTATCTTTTGCTTAACCGGAATATAAGAACTAAGGATACCACTAACACAGAATGAAAAAATGTTTGTAAAGAACACTAATAATCAACAGGTCAAAAACACTGAGAACTACTTCAGTATCTACATCTTGAAACCAGTTCATTTAACTTATTACTCAGGTGATGTCTTACATCTGGAGTAATGCTGCAACTTCAATTGTTTGTTTTCTGTCCTCTTCACTCATGCCAAGTATTTAAGGAAATTTCGTTCTCAACTCCAGTTAGCGAGAGCTAAAAATTGAAAAAAAAAGGGGGGGGGGGGGGGGGGGTGGTGCATTGGTTAGCTTTAAATAATTCTAACAATGTTCAGCTACATTCTAGCTCAGTCACTGGGATCAAGTGAAAGGAAAGACTATAAAAAGCACAATGATGTCTGACTTGCATGGCCAGAATGATAGAGATTATGGACCTATCTACGTTGTTAATTGAGCATAGACTGTGCAGTTCCTAAAGACGATGCATTTGCCTGCCAAGAGAAAGAAAAAGGAAGTAGACAAATAAGAATACATAATTAACCAGAAAAGAAATCTTTATAGAAAGTCAGTTCAAAAGGCAAGTACCAGCCTCGTAGGCCCTGCAGCACCGGATGCTTGATACAAAGAATTCCATCTCATTAGATGAATGATCTCAGTAACTTCTAGTCCCATAATGTCTCAAATCAGGAGCTAGGGTCTTATATTCACAGTTCAACAATCATTTGTTCTCCCCTTTGAAGGTTACCACACAGTCCAGAGAATGGCATAACACGAGATGCAGGCTGCAAGATTATGTTTTCAACATCAAAACTTAGACATTAATACTTATTTCAACTACGATAACAATGTGACCAACTATGAAAGAGCAATCCATAATTCTAGGTCAATCCTATGATAATAGATAAGATTCCCTCTAGTAGAAGTGAAAATGGGTGCTCAAACAGAATGGAAAATGATTTGAGAACCATAAATGGTAATGTATACGAATCCCATGTCAATTTTTAACCAACAGGCATGACTAAATAAATTGCAATAGAATTATTTATTCAATCTGTCATGTCATCCTATATGATGAAGCAAGAAAGTCCAAACCAATCAAGTACTTGTTGGTCTTGTTTGGGGTGCTATAGATACGAGCTCACACATAGGTCATATAGAAGGGCTGAGTTCTTTAGATCATAGTAATTAAGTGCAGAAAGACATCAACCCGAAGAAGAAACTGGATCATGTCAGTGATCTAACTGCAACATAACAATTGTTTCATAGTCAATATACACCCTCACATACATAATATTTGATAAGGACAATAGTTTTGTTGGTAAAATTCATCATAACTATTTATTGGATTAATTACATCCAATATTAACTATATTCTATGGAAAATATTATCAACAAGTTAAAATTAGGCCTTTTTAGAATTTGGATTTTGTAGGTTAGATTAGCCAATTTTCCCCTCCTACCAACATAAAAAAATTAAAGTCAAAAACATATTTGAACATAGTTCATTTTCATGAAAACTAAAGTAAAGATTAAACAGAACCTTAACGT
This sequence comes from Fraxinus cuspidata, assembly GCA_903798385.1. NCBI lineage: Eukaryota > Viridiplantae > Streptophyta > Magnoliopsida > Lamiales > Oleaceae > Fraxinus > Fraxinus cuspidata. The sequence goes on from CAIGRP010050032.1 coordinate 6,608, forward strand.
TTTTAAAAACAAGACCACTGGAAAGAAGAAACAATAAATATACATAACAGGATATTCGCCAGATGTTTGTTTTGAGTTTTGGGGAGAACAAATAGTAGACTAAACAAATCCATTATACACAACGTGGTGCAAAATCAGAATAGTGTCTGGCTAAAAACTTGCAAGTGTCCACACTAACATGATGTCATGGTGATGTTAACGATGATGGTGACATCGAGACATCTAGAAGGAAAAGGCAGTAGTGAATCTCAACATCCTCCCTCAATGCCAACGATTTCTCCAACTTGTACTATTTACCTTCTGAAGTTCTTTTCTTCCCTTGTCCATCCATTTTCGTGAGTTGTGCCACATTACACGTTGCATGTGCTTGAAACGCTTCAAAGTCATCACCTCTCAGCATTTTGTTCCTTCTCTATCCAAAATCGTGCTACTGCAGAGGTTGTATGAAAATCATTTTCTCTATCTTTCTAGTCCTAGTTATATCCTTCTCCTCGTCTAAACTAACAACCTCAAGCAAAGTGGCTCTTCCACTCATAAGTCATAACCATAATATTTGCATAGGCAATTTCTGCAATGGTGATCATCTCATCTTCGATTCTTCATAGCTCTCTCTTTGGACTTTGGAGTTTATCATTGCTTCATCGCATGTCACCTCTTCTGCAGTTGTCTTGGGTCTCATAGAAGCACACTTGCCTTTTCTTATTTACAATCCCTTCTGTCTTCTAAAGAAATAGCATTTCCTTGTTTATGAATTCTTCAACCCCCCCCCCCCCTCCCCCACCAAATAAAAAATCCTGGCTAGCCAACAAACATTCCATCTATGGTAAAATTGGTTCATTTGCCCATCCATTGCACTGACAAGAACATTGCGCTCTGATTTTATTTTAAAATAACAATCCTTTCTATTCTCATGTCAGAGATAACATTCTATATGGCAAACCAGTCGAACTCTGCCCTGAAATTGGTATAAGCTCATTTTCTAGTGGTTGAAGCTTCAAATTAGAAGCAGCAAGCATGCTGACCGCCTCTCTTTGGCATCATCACATCCTTAATGTGCTTTTCTAGTTCACACTCTTAAGAAACTGAAAACATTTGCATGGCTTTTCCGACCTCTATTCTCCTTTCCTAAAGACCCCATCTTCAGTTGGTGGTATATTGATGGCATTGAGAACATTATCCCATAAATCTACCCCCTGCATGAAATTCTAGTTTCACTAGCTAGGACAGCTCAAAAGTACTGAATTTTGTCCAGCACAATCCCTTCTATGGTGCCAGATCCGACAAGAAATTTCTGCACACCCCGGAGTTGACACTCTAATCTCACACCAGACATCTTTCACCCGTCACACAAAACTGATTCCCCAGGTTGCTTTGTTTTTGTAGAGGTAAGAGGTGGCACAAATCAAACCTCTAAGTCTTTGGTCAATTGGAAGCTGGATCGATTACAGCTGCTGAGATTCTGATAAACCCCCAATTAAGTTCACATATACAAGATGTAAAAGGGGGAAACAAGCAAGCACATGGAAGCAACCAACCTCGTAAGAGCAGGACAGAGTAGTAATTTCTAGATTTGTGCTGAGTCAATAAATTGTTAGGAGTAACATTCTTTTTGTTAGAGTCGGTTGGGAAAAAGGGTATAAATAAACATGTAAGGGTAGGGGAAGGAGAGGAATGAAATCCAGTGAGTAGAGGGAATTACAGTCTCGTGTCTTTTCAGCAATTCTTCTATTAACTGTTCATCTCTTGAAGTTTAATACAGAGGGCATTTATTCTTCAATTGAGGGTATGCTCTTAACAAATTGGTATCAGAGCTCTTGATCCAACCACTACAGCCATCACTTTAACAGATCGAGTAGAGATAATTGAAAGACAAGTAGCTGCCAACCAAGCAGCGATCCAGTCTGGGATGGATGCTATGAGGCACGACTTCCTACAGCTGCAGAAAGAATTGATGGGCAAATTCGAATTACTGATGAGGTCGTTGGAGACAAAGGAAAAAAGTGCAGTCACTGATGAACCCTCGAACTTATCACCGGGGATGGGAGAATCCCAGACGAGCGCGAAGGGGAGCCAAAATAGTGAGATTGGACTGGAGGTTGAGAGGAAACCAGAGATGCGCATCAAAAGATTGGACATGCCGGTTTTCGATGGGGAGGATCCAGATGGGTGGGTCTTCCGGGTCGAGCGCTATTTTATCGTGAATCGAATGACTGAAGGGGAGAAATGGGAGGCAGCTGCCGTTTGTCTGGATGGCGATGCGTTGGCGTGGTATCAATGGGAGGTACGACGGCGACCCATGAGAAATTGGGAGGAATTGAAGGTTCGGCTATTGCAGCGTTTCCGCCCGTCAAAAGAAGGGTCATTGTGCGCCCAATTTTTGGCTCTTCGCCAAACGACCACGGTCAAGGACTATCGCCGGCAGTTCAAGAAGCTGGCTTCCCCGTTGCAGAATATATCAGAAGAGGTGCTTGAATGTAATTTTATAAATGGGCTAAGCCCACATATCAAGGCAGAGGTCCAATTGTTAAACCCAGTTGGCTTGGAGCAAATAATGAATGTGGCCCAACGTGTGGAAGAAAGAAATGCCATCCTCCATGGCAGCCGAAGCGTGCCTAACCAAAATAAATTGAAGGGAACCCGGGTGAGTTTTAGCCCACTAAATTCTCAGACTTCTACAAACCTCCAGAGACAAACGGTGCCCGTCGTTTTCGTCCCTAGCCGACCGAGCTACTCACCGAGACCTACCACCCCTTTCAAGCGGCTAACATATGCGGAGCTACAGGCCAAGAGAGAGAAGGGGTTGTGCTACAGGTGTGATGAGAGATTTACCATTGGGCATAGATGCAAGAATAAAGAGCTACAGGTAATGGTCATACGGGAAAATGAGGAAGATGACCCCGGGGAAAGGGAAGAGCGAGACTGCGAGGGAGTCGAGGATTTTGTTTTCTCTGACCACGTCGAGCAACTATCCGGAAATGCTAGTGGCGACACGGAAGGGGTAAGGACTCCTGTGGATCTGTCCATCAATTCAGTGGTAGGACTTACTACCCCAGAAACAATGAAGGTCCGAGGCAATATCAGGGACGGAGAAGTGGTAGTGCTTATTGACTGTTGGGCTTCGCATAATTTCATCTCCGAAGAGGTGGTCCACCAACTGGGACTTCCACTATCTAATACTACAGGATATGGAGTTATTATGGGTACCGGGCTGACGGTTAAAGGGGAAGGGATTTGTAAAGGAGTGAAGTTGCAGCTCCAGAATGTGATGATAGAGGATGATTTTTTACCATTGGAATTAGGCAGTTCAGATGTTATACTGGGAATGCAATGGTTGCGCAGGCTGGGGGAAATGCAAGTCAACTGGCAATCTCTAACCATGGCATTCAGGGTAGCGAGCATGAGGGTAGTCCTGAAGGGGGACTCCAGCTTGAGCAGAACATCAGTGTCTATGAAATCAATGATAAAAGCACTCAAGGCACAAGGTGAGGGGGCGCTGCTAGAATTGGGAAACATCCTGGTTCAAGTTCAGTCGAAGTGTCCAGACCAGAGCCCCCTGGACTGATTTCGAAGGTTTTGAAAGAATTCTGTCACGTATTCCAGATGCCTGACTGTCTTCCTCCAGCAAGAAAACACGACCATGCTATTCTTCTACACCCTGGGACAGCCCCAGTAAGTGTGCGACCCTATCGATATCCCTATTTCTAGAAGAATGAGATCGAAAAACTNAGCCCCCTGGACTGATTTCGAAGGTATTGAAAGAATTCTGTCACGTATTCCAGATGCCTGACTGTCTTCCTCCAGCAAGAAAACACGACCATGCTATTCTTCTACACCCTGGGACAGCCCCAGTAAGTGTGCGACCCTATCGATATCCCTATTTCTAGAAGAATGAGATCGAAAAACTGGTTCGGGAAATGTTAGAAGCAGGACTGATTCAGCCGAGTATTAGTCCGTTTTCGAGCCCAGTTCTGTTAGTTAACAGATTCACTACAACCTCTTCCTAAAAGAAGATTCCTCATTTCATTGCTGTCGCTAGCGTCCTTGGAAACATAATTTCACTGC
>CAIGRP010050054.1:0-13320 GCA_903798385.1 Fraxinus cuspidata
CTAGCCCAAGTTAGCTAAGGTGTAAGTCACTTATTAAATTATAACTTATTCACACATCCCACTATATAAACAAGTCTCTTTTCTTGTAAACTTTCGATGTGGGATTCCTTACCATATATAAGACACAAAAATTGGCTTATCAACTTATGGGCCTATATTGGAGACTTTTCCAATTCACACAAATTAATTACAATGGCCCATATCATTAAATAACACATTTAATGATTTCTCACCCAATTAAATATCAATTAATAGAAATTAATTCCAACATATTATTTATCATTTAATACTATTCTTTTGCTAAATCAAATTAAGGATACAATGATCATTTTAATCAAAATTTGATCTTTGAACACATAAGCTGACCTCAGGAGTAGATATTTGAAAGCTTTAGAACATTGAGTCCTATAAATCAAAAGCCCAGATCCATCGTCAAAACATTTAAAGATTTACCCAAGCTTTGTAAAACATATTAAAGTTCACTGGCCATATTGACACTAAGTGAAAAGTACGGTGGTCATGATGACATTAACGTAGATATTATACCGCTCCATAAAGGATAAAATGTTTACTATGATAGAGTTTGTTAAAATTAGTAGTTAACGTTAAAAATCGATGGTTTCTTCTTCCATTTTTCTATTGTCGAATTCTATTTGAACTTTTAGTCGCAATTTAAGACAATTTTGAATCATTAACCTATTTGAGTGCTTACTTTGGAATTCCAAAAATCTATAGTAAATTGTGAAAGGCATATTAATATTAGACTCAATATTTGACTCAGTTAGACACAATACTAATTACAATTGTTCATCTCAATTAATTAATTAAACCATACTCAATTATCCATTAGCCATCACAATTGAAAACTTAAAATTGGATGAAGTGCTCAACATTGCTACTTAATCGTGTTCATTGACAATCCATCAGAAATGAGTAGACAACTAAGTATAAATTTTAATTCAAACTCACACAAATTTTTTTCCTTCTTCTAATAGTTTTCACGTATTTTGACTCAATTTTCAAATAAGTTTACTCAAATTTTTTATTTTTTTGGCAATTATTTGTTATATTTTATTAATAGTTGTGTTGTGTTATTATTATTTTTTTTTTCTGATTTATGTTGCGCTCCTTAAGTTTTTGGTTGAACAATTTTGTTTATTCATGTCTCAATGTTCTGGTAAAGCATTCAATTTATTAATCTTTTAACTTAGTTACTAGAATTTACTATTAATTGTCGTGGTTTCATTCTGATACAAGTTGGGCTCTTTCAAATCTTTTGCTAAACTATGTTTTTATACCTGTTGACGTTGGAAATTGTATGAACAAAATTCAAGTCAACTTAGGATGTAAATAAGGACTTGATTGATCGTCGATCCATAGATTACAAGCGTTAATTATTCCCTTCTCTTTTTAAAGGAGAGATTTTAAATATGAATATATAAGAATACTTGTAATGTAAAGTCTTGTCCTCCCTTTACTTTTACACATGGGTCTAACAAACTTAGATCGTATTCCATCATATACACCATATGAATTTCTGAGCAAAATTTCGTCCGACGTGTCTTAGCGATATCTTTGTTTCCCTTAATTTCCCCTACACCATGAAGTGTGGGGGAATTTAAGGGAGTAGCGGTACATTGATACAATTGTTCTGAGGTTGAATAACAGAGGCTGCCTTATAATGGCGTCATAAAGAAAATTAGAATTTAGAACTACGAACTTTGCATCCAGTTTAGTTTGGCGCAGAGCTTCACCAACCTCAATAGAGAGTGTGATCATCCCTCTTGCTTTGGTGAAGGCCCCATTGAGTCCTAAAACCACATTCGGGTTGGGTAGTAGAAAACTCAATGGGAATCCCATCCATTCCAACGTGTTGATATAAAATATGTTAAGGGAAGTTCCCGTATCAACTAAAACCTTGGGGAATATAATTCCTGCAATTGGTATTAAGATTACCATGATTCCAGGATAAGGATACGAATCCGCGTCCTTTCCTTCAAAAGAAAGTTGATCGTCCATAACGCCTTTGCAATGTTCCTCAGTAATACCGATCTCAGTGAGGTCGACAATGGTAGGTCTTTTTAATCTTGCCTTCCCCGCTTTCCAATTCTGTTGGTTGCCCAACATTTGGATCTGGGGACTATGCAAGTCAATATTGCAAGCCCTTGCTTCGACCTAGTTTCCTCGCACTATACCGACTCCATTTCTGGTAGAGAATTTCATGTAATAATGGTATATCGAGGTGGGGGCTTGCAACTTATGTAGTATGGGCCTTCCTAATATGACATTATAGTTGGACGGGAGATCAATAACAATAAAATCTGCTAAAATACTTCTCTGGCAAGGGAGTTCGCCCAACTCTACACTTAAAACAATTTGTCTTCGTGTTTCAATAGGATCTCCGGAGAACCGTTGCAACCTCCTGGAATATGGCTAGAGGTAGCATTCTTTGATTCCCATTTGTTCTAGTGTGCAGGAGTACAACACATTGACCGAACTCCCATTATCAACCAGAGTCCGATGTACCCGTATCCCTGTGACAGTCATAGTTATTACCAGTGCATCACTTTGGTCCTGTAAAATTCCGTATGAAGCTTCTTCTGAAAATTCGAACCACTCTGAGTATGATGCAATGTTAGTCTCAGGTTCAGGTAGCATCATATTATAATTTTGCGTGTTGCGGGCATTGCATACTTGTCTACACCGGGCTCTTCTGGACCCTTCGAGGCACTGCTTATGACTTACTAAAGTTCTGATTTCGGCTTGAGGTATGAAATCCCCTTGTCGACGTGGTTGTTGATTGCTTGCTTGGTTTGTTTCTCTGGGCTTAGCTACGAGCTCTTGTAGGTGACCTCGTCGAATTAAGGATTCAACGGCATTTAGAGGATGATATTCATTGAATCTGTCTGGATAAGGCTTAGGACAACCTTAACCTTGATCCCTTCTGTCTTTTCTCCTTTTGCGGCGAAAGCCTTTATCCACATTTCTCTCCTTTACTTGATGTGAAGATGGTGGGTTTGGTTTGGGTTCCTCCTGGTCGGACGTGGCTTCCTCAGCGTATATATGTTTTTCAGTTTGACTTAAGAACTCATGGTATGTCTGAGGTCCGTCTGCATGTACAAACCACCAAAACCTCATTCTTGGCCTTAGCCCCGAAAGGATTGCCATAATTGTGGCATCATCGGAGTTCTTCTCAACTTCCATGGACTGCTTATTAAATCTGCTGAAGTAACTTTTGAACTATTCAGTCTTTCCTTGTTTAATGCTCACCAATCGCTCATTGGTCTTGGTCCTCGCTTTTGAACCCATAAATTGGGCGAGGAATGTTGTGGTAAGATCATTCCAATTTTTTTATGGATCTTTGATGTAGCCTTCTAAACAACCTTTGGGCCTTGTCTCCCAAGGTCAATGGGAAAGCACGACACATTATGGTATCTCCTGCTCCTTGCAATTCCATCTAGGAAGTGTATTTGTCCAAATGGCTGAGAGGCTCTCATTCTCCTTCGTACTCGGCCAAGTGCGGCATTTTAAGCTTCTCAGGCAAAGGTTCAGCAATGATATCTTCAAGGGGAATGGCGTTTCATGAGATATTCTTCCATGTTTCCTTTGTCCTTAGCTTCCAGGTCTGCAATACGTTTTTTCAAGGCACTCATTTCAGGCTTTAGTCGTTCCATTGAGCGTTTGATATGGGGTTCATCACGATTACTCACAAGTGTTAGGGAGTGTAGGGAGCCCAATCTATCAAATACGCTATTAGTTCTCCTAGCGGCTGGCTTCGCCATTATAGGAGAGCTCCTGATTTCTTCAGTTCAGCTTTTGGAGGATTCTTCTCCTGAGAACTGGAGAGTCCTCCTACTAGAAGGTCGTCTGATTCTTTCCCCATGGGGGTATTCCACCTCGGTGTCTTGTGGTAGAATGTGAACTTGGTTTCGTTCCAACCAGTTGAAAACGTTTGACAACTTTTCGATCGCTTATTTCATCGCAATCATTTGAGGGTCGATAGTTTCGTTTTGACCTCGTCTTTGTCCAGCATTTTGTGGTTTGCTAGTTAGTTCGGGACGAGTATGAGATTGATTTCCAGATATTGAAAAATCATCCATAGTGATATTTCTTCGTGGATTTTATTGGAGAGATAGGACTGCTTTCTCAAGCTAGGGAGCCCTTTCTTCAGTGCCAAACTGTTGATATTAAAAATTGTATGAACAAAATTAAAGTCAACTTAGGATGTAATATATGGATTGACGATCAATCAAGTCCTTATTTACATCCTAAGTTAACTTGAATTTTGTTCATACAATTTTCAACGCCAACAATAACAATTACAAAAGTATGTTTATTTTTTGAGTCTTTCTATATGCTTATTTGAAAGTTTTCATCGAATAATCTTCTCATATTGTTGATAGTTAGTGAATCTCTGTTATTGTCATAGCACGCAACTTATTCATTTTTTTTTTCAATAATAAGAATTATATCAAATTCTTTCTACTGCAGTTAAGCCTATACAAGTTTTCATGTCAAGTTCAAAGAAATTTAAGACTAATATTTATAATTTAACTTGTTTGATTTCAATTTTTATTTTTTTTTGCTAAATCGTGATTTTAAATCGAACCAAATCGAAAAAGGTGATTTGGTTTGAAAAAAATTATAACTGCTTTAAATGATTTGACTTGAAAATTTATCACCAAGTCTTTGTCAAAACTGGTTCAACACACTTTACTCTTGAGAGAATGCCTATTATACAGTTAAAAAAAAAATCATTTATCAATATTTAAAAACTATTAAAATAAACTAAAGGTAAAAGATATGAATATCTTCAATTGCAAAAAGAGAAATGAAATATGTCAGTAAATCCAATTCAAATTTCAACCTAACCAACTACTTTTTCATTTCACTGATATTTTATCTCCTCCAACGCTAAATCCTTACAATTTCTATTCTATTTGTGTTTATTTGCCTTCAAAACTAATTACAAGCATGTCGCGAACATTTATCTTGTATTGGCGAAAGTATTTCCACTTTCATGTGTTTCATTAGTTTGAATCTCGTTTATAAATTTTAAATATTATTTGGTATATTTTAACATGTTTAGATAAATGGGTGCGAATTATTAGAAATAAGTCTACGTTCTATTCAGTGTTAGGTGAAATAGATGATTTATTAACCGACCATCTGTTCCGGGTGTAAGAGAATGTGGAAATTGACAGAGCATCTTTAAATTGACAATTCTCTTTCGATTAGAAGCCTAGAATGAAATATCCATCAAGCGAGGATCATCTGCCACTTGAGAACCACATGGTTAAAGTGGAACCTAAGTTCTGGGATGAAATGGAAGAACTAGTGACCAATTTTCTTGGGGGTCAAAACGTTCATAAACCAACACAAACATATTTTTTATTTTATTATTTATTTTTTTTTTTCTGTCAACCAGGATAGTCTAGAGATGACAATATATCCTACCCATATCTTATTTTTATTTTATTTGAGCAAAACTTTGACTTCTAATTGCATCCCATAGATTTTATGTGATCTTCTTGAACATTTTTGTCTCCTCCGAAATAATAGAATGTCGCACTGGATATCACTTAACAATTAACGAATTACCAAATTAAAGACTTTTAAGTTATCGAAGGGTTGTTACTTATCCCTTTTAGTTTTGACCCTATGTGCGAAACTAATCAATCAAAAGCAACAAGTCACTTTTGATTGTTTCTAGATGATTAAGCATACAAGTCCAAGTATCTTATATTTGAATGCCGTAGTAATAAGAAAAGCAACAATAAAGACCGATATGATGACAGAGAAATCCCAATTAGGTGAAAACTCCGGGACCAAGCTAGTTACCTCCAATATAGACAATACGGACTTACAGTAAGATGTTGTCTAGCCAACTCCACCAGACTTCCCAATCTAATTCCTATAACCTCCAAGATTAGCTAAACCCACCTGCTCCCGATCTTCTGCAATTGTCTCTTTTAAGTGGAATTCCAAGAATTCCCCGTTCTTGTGCTTTTCCCGCGCTTGTTGTCCAACCTCCAGTAGCCTCTGAAGTTCAACTGAGAATGTACATTCCTATGAACAATAGGAAGTAGGTGTTTCAGATTCAATGAGTTTGATATTTTTCCTAAATATGTGGTTGTATGATTGATAAGTGCGTTTTACACGCTTATTTTGGGCACAAACATGGATAATTGTTAATAAAATGTAGAATATAGCTTAATTCGATGTAAGTTCTATTTCGCATGACAATAATGATGAATATGGCGTAAATTAAGAAAACAAGTGAAATATGACTAAAACAAAAGAAAACCAAAGTTTAGGGACCAATGTGCATATAATTGAAAGATGACCCACAAGAGGAATTGAAGATGTGAAAATGGCGAGATCGAATTGAGCTAAGGAATGAAGTATTGTTTGAAGAAGAAGTGGGAAGAGAGGATCAAATAGTTACAGTTTGAAAGTAAAATAAGCTATGTGGTCGCATAGTTTAAAGTCTATGCGGTTGCATAGAGGGTTTCAACAAAATGCAGGGCCATTTTCTTGAATACTATACAGTCGCATTCAAGAGAACTATGCGGTCGCATAGTAGGATTTTTTACGTGATTTCCTGGTTTCCTTATTCGATTGAAACACTTATGGAAGGAATATGATGTTCGAGTATTTAAACCCTAGGGCCATCCAGAATGGTAGAGGGAGAGTGGAGAAGACTTTTGAGAAAAGAAAAGAGGCAAGAACACGAAGATCAACATCACGAAGCAAAGATCCAATTCAAGATTAATCGGGGTGATGTTGTTTCTTCATTATTTTTCTGATTTTCTTCTTTCCATCATGCTAGGGTAGATCCATTCTATACTAGGGTAGATGAACTATGTAATATGATTTTCAATTCATAGTTTTACATTCTTGACAATCAAAACCACTTTTTGGAATAGTTGAAAGATTTATATGAATTTCTTTTGTCCATGATTATTATATACGTAAGTGTTTGACTTTGGTGGCTTATTTCATGCATTAGAAATAAGGGAAATATGTTCGACATATATAAATCATTATAGGGTCCAATAGGGAATATAAATATATCACTATACTTTGTATGAATCTCTAAGTGTTCATAAAAACACATGCATTCTTGTATGTTCACATCCGTCATAGAGATATAGTCGGGTCACAAATTGGAATATGTTTAACTTTACTCGAGATAGACTGTTAGACAATTTAGGAGCATTGATTCTTCAATAATTCAATCGTGTGTCAAGGTGTAGAACTAGGTTTTGAAATGAATATTGCATAGAGATTCGTGATCCTATTACATTCATCATACATTCGAAAACAACAAATTGCATTCAACGTCAATTGAATTGCATTCAATTTAGTTAAATCATTTTATTATTGCATATTCAGTATTAATTTAGTTATAAATTTATTAAAACAAACATTCTCATCATTTTATAGTTTCGATTAAGGTCACGGTAATTAGAACTAATCAATCCTTGTGGGAACGATACTTGGACTCAAAATCCATTTTACTATTTGTTAACAAACCGTACACTTGCGGTAATTTTAATTAGACATATTTTGTGAACAAGTTTTTTGCGGTGTTGTCGGGAATTGAGTATTAGTTTAATTTTATTTACTTTGACACTAACTCGAACTTATCTTTACGTTTTATTCTACGTATTTTATTTTATTTAGACTATCTATTTGGATTGATCTAGGTGCTATTGTTTCCATTAATTGAGGTCTTTTATACGAAGGTCGCTTGGAGGTGAACTGGTTCTAGCTGATTTGGAAATTGAATGAACCTTCCATCGCAAGCAAAGGAAGCTAAAGCAGCACATCAGGAGGACTAAGAACAAATACCAATGGCTATTCAACAAATAGACCCAATAAGGAATCTTGTAGTTCCAGCCAATGTAGAAGAAGAAGATGACCTGAATACCTTACTTGGGGATTTCTTATCACCTTTCGTTGTTCAAATTCAATCCAGTATTATGTACCCTCCATTCGAACAACCAACTTCCAACTGCAAACTAATGTCATCCAAGTCTTCCAAAATGGGCATAAGTTCTACGGGTTGGCTAATGAGAATCTGCATACACGTGTATCCCAGTTCTTGGATATGTGTCAACACTTCAATTACCAAGGAATATCAGAAGATGCTATTAGGCTGTGGTTATTCCCACACACTCTATGGGATAAGGCACTCAAATGGTTGGATTCACTTCTTGTGGCAAGTATAACTACTTGGAACGATATGGCGCACAAATTCTGCACGATATTCTTCTCGCCTGCTAAAGTAGCAAAATTGAGGCACGAAATATCAATATTCAGTTAGAGTAAATTTGAGTCATTTGATGAGTCTTGGAATAGGTTTAAAAACATACTTCAAAAGTGTCCTCAACATGGGTTTGACATAAAGACACAGATCAGATTCGTCTATACGGGACTGCTTCCTTCTTTTAGGAGCATGATAGATTCATCATCAAATGGATCCATAATCACAAAAACTATTAATGGAGCATGGGAATTGTTTGAGAGAATGGCTAACACTTCAACTATGTGGTCTTTTGAGCATATGGGTACAATGAAATCAGTTGGAGTTTACGAGGTTGACACATACTCGGCCCTGTCTGCTAAAATTGACTCATTATCCTATAATGTGGAGAGCATATCACAGTCGGGTAGTGCTACAAAAACCAAAAATCTAAGCTATGAGGAGTGTGGAGCAAATCACAACACAAAGGAGTTCCCTATTTTAGCTCAAAGTGTAGAAAAAGTGGACTTCGTACAATGGTGACAGCGTCAACAAATGAATCCACATTCAGAAACCTACAACCCAGTGTGGAGAAAGCATCCTAACTTTTTTTAAGGTGGTTAGAACCAGAATAGGCCACAAGGTTAGTTTTAGCAGCTGGAGAAGAAGTTGCATTTGGAAGAAATGTTCAGTAAATTCATGGAGAAAAAAATCAGTACATGGAAGCCAACAATCAGTTTATGCGAAAAACTGAATCAACCCTCCAAGATTAGAGTGCTGCAATTAAAAACTTGGAAACCGAGATGAGACAAATAACATTATCTATAAATGGCAGAACACCAGGCTCACTACCCAGTAATACAGAGATCAACCCGATGGACAAGCCAAAGCAATAACATCAAGAAGCGGGGTGCAACTTCTAGAAATTCATGTCAAGAGACCTGCTGCAAGTAAGGAGAAAAAATATTCTTTGAGTGAGGAGCAAATGAAGCAGATTGAACAAACACCCGAAGCACCTACAAATGAGAGCTCACCAAAAGTCCAGGAGAAGAATCCCATAAATCCGTACGAGCCTCCTATTCCATTTCTATAAAGATTATAAAAGCACAAGATGGATCAACAATACAAGAAATTCCTAGAGGTCTTCGAGAAACTACACATCAACATTCCGTTTGCTGATGCCCTTATTCAAATGCCTAAATACGTCAAGAATTTGAAAGACATTCTATCTAACAAATGCAAGCTAGAGGAACATGAGTTGGTAATATTAACTGAGGAATGCAATGATAGAATCCAGAAAAAGCTTTCTCCAAAACATAAAAAATCCACCTTGCACTATTGGAAATTGTCATTTCGATAAAGGTTTATGTGATTTAGGTGCAAGTATTAATTTAATGACACTTTCAATTTTCAAGAAACTTGGTTTAGGAGAGGCTAAACTAATAACAGTGACTTTGCAGCTAGCTGATCGATCCCTTACTCACCCAAGGGGAATTATAGAAGATGTACGAATTAAGTGGAGAAATTCATCTTCCCAGTAGATTTCCTTATTCTAGACATGGATGAAGATAATGATGTACCGTTTATACTGGGCTACCATTCTTAGCTACGGGGAGAGAGCTCATCGATGTACAGTAGGGTCAGCTGGTTCTGAGGATCAGCGAGGAACGAGTTACTTTCAATGTCTTCAAGGCCATGAAATTTTCCACTAAATTCGAGAGCTGTTTTCAGATTGATGTGATGGAAAAGGTAGTCAAAGACACATTTCTGCTGCATAACTTGTCTGATGCATATGAAGCATGCATCGCACATTCTCAATCTACTCACTCTGATTCTATTGAGATTGAGACATGTGCGAGGTTTTTGGAAACTAACCATACACAAGGAAACAATAGTTTTAGGAATTAGAGACTGGCCTTCAAAGCCACTACTATCTGATCAATAGCCTCCAAAGTTAGAGCTTAAGCAACTACCGCCTCATCTTCGTTATGCTTACTTGGGGAAATCCTCTACACTTCCAGTGATTATATCGAGCTCAGTCATTGAGGTAGAGAAAGAGAGATTATTATAAGTACTCTGGGAAAATAAAACAGCAATTGGGTGGTCCATCGCAGATATCAAAGGGATGAGCCCCTCACTATACATGCATAAGATTCTCATGGAGGAAAATTTTAAACCTACTATAGATGGTCAAAGAAGGCTAAACCCAAACATAAAAGAGGTATCAGGGCCAGGTACTAAAACGTCTCGATGCCGGAATCATTTACCCAATATTAGACAGCACATGGATCAGTCCAGTCCAGGTTGTGCCTAAAAATGGTGGTATTACTATGGTGCAAAACGAGAAGAATGAATTGATTTCTACGCGAACTCTTACAGGCTGGAGAGTTTGGATTGATTACTGGAAACTCAATGCTGCCACTAGGAATGAACACTTTCATCTTCCATTCATCGATCAGATGCTTGAACGACTGGCAGGTCATTCATACTACCGTTTCCTTGATGGTTATTCTGGGTACAATTAAATCCCAGTAGCACCCGATGATCAAGAGAACACCACTTTCACTTGCCCTTATCGTACATTTGCTTACCGTAGGATGCCTTTTGAATTATGCAATGCATCTGCTACCTTCTTGCATTATATGATGGCGATCTTCTCTAACATCGTGGGGAAATTTATAGAAATTTTCATGGATGACTTCTCGGTGTTTGGATCATCATTTGATGAATGTTTGGAGCATCAGAGCTTGGTCTTACAGTGGTGTAGGGAAACAAACCTGGTATTGAACTAGGAAAATGTCATTTCATGGTACAGGAGGGCATTGTGTTGGGGCATCGCATTTTAGCTAACGGGATAGAGGTGGACAAAGCAAAAAATTCAGGTTATTGAGAAATTACCGCCACCTACATCAGTTAAGGGTGTTCATAGTTTTCTTGCACATGCCGAGTTTTATAGACAATTCATTAAGGATTTCTCAAAGATCACAAAGTCCTTGTGTAGCCTACTGGTTAAGGATGTCACATTTGACTTCTCTAAAGAGTGACTTGTGGCTTTCAACACGTTAAAAGAAAAGTTGACTTTAGCACTAGTGATCATCGCACCAGACTGGAGTTTGCCTTTTGAATTAATGTTTGATGCTAGTGATTACATAGTAGGGGCAGTATTGGGACAACGGAAGAATAAGATTTTTCATGTGATCCACTACGCAAGCAAAACATTGACTGACGCCCAACTAAACTATGCCACTACGGAGAAGGAATTGTTAGTGGTGGTCTATGCTTTTGACAAATTTCGATCCTATTTGGTGGGATCCAAGGTCATCGTTTACACTGATCATGCTACTTTAAAGTATTTGTTGACGAAGAAGGACGCCAAACTAAGACTTATCCGTTGAACGTTACTTCTACAAGAATTTGATCTAGAGATAAGGGACACTAAGGGTAGCGAAAATGTGGTAGTAGACCATTTATCTCGATTGGAGCTAGGAGAGCAGAATGATTCCATTGGCATTAATGAAATTTGTTCAGATGAATAGATATTCAATATGGATGGAGTACCTTGGTATACTGATATCGTCAATTACTTGGCCAAGTTTATCACACCATCAGACTATTCGAGTCATCAATGGAAAAAGTTTTTCGCTGACTTGAAATATTATTTTTGGAAAATCCCATTTTGTATAGATGAGAAGCTGATCAGATTATTCTGAGATGTGTGCCAGAAGAAGAAGTCCCTAAAATATTGGAGCAATGTCATTCATCTACATACGCTGGTCATTTTGGGGCATCCAAAACAGTAGCCAAAATTTTACAATCTGATTTTTATTGGCCTTCCATATTCCGGGATGCTTTTGAATTTGTGAAACGATGTGATAGGTGTCAACGCACTAATAATATCTCAAGAAGGAATGAAATGCCTCTAAATAGCATCCTTGAGGTGGAACTTTTTGATGTTTGGAGAATTGACTTCATGTGACCATTTCCACCATCATTCTCAAATCAATACATACTGGTTGCTGCTGACTATGTATCCAAATGGGTGGAAACTACAGCATTGCCAACCAACGATGCGAAGGTGGTGATTGGGTTCTTAAAGAAGTATATTTTCACTTGTTATGGCTCTCATCGGGCTATAATCAGTGATGGGGAAAAACACTTCTGTAATCGTCAATTTGAGTCATTACTGGAAAAATATGGCGTTCGGTATCGTGTAGCAACTCCATAATATCCTCAACCTAACGGCGAAGTTGAAATCTCTAGGAGCAGAAAAAATACTAGAGGTAACAGTGAGTTCTTCTAGGAAAGATTGNATCGTCAATTTGAGTCATTACTGGAAAAATATGACGTTCGGCATCGTGTAGCAACTCCATAATATCCTCAACCTAACGGCGAAGTTGAAATCTCTATGAGCAGAAAAAATACTAGAGGTAACAGTGAGTTCTTCTAGGAAAGATTGGTCTAAAAAGCTTGATGACGCACTCTGGGCTTATAGGACAGCATTCAAAACACCAATAGGCACGTCTCCATACCGGTTGGTTTTTGGGAAAGCATGTCATTTGCCAGTTGAGTTGGAGCACCGAGCATACTGGGCAGTTAAGAATTTGAACTTTGATTTGAAGGCAGCTGGTGTAAAGAGATTTTCGCAATTGAATGAGATGGATGAATTCTGACTAGAAGCGTATGAGAATGCAAAACTCTATAACGAGTGCACCAAAAAATGGCATGACATGAATATTCAAAGACAGAAGTTTGTGGTAGGGAAACAAGTTATGTTATACAATTCGAGACTCACGCTCTTCCGTGGGAAGTTGAGGTCAAGATGGTTTGAGCCATATATCGTCAACAAGGTGTTTCCATATGGAGCAATTGAAATCACTCACGATAGTAAGATAACATTTAATGTGAATGGACAGCGGTTGAAGCCTTATTGGAGCACTGATTTTCCAAAAGAAAAGTCCAACGTCTATCTCAGCACACCGAAGTAACTCAATCGAAGCACAGTCGAGCTATAGACTATAAACTAGCACTGGTTGGGAGGCAACCCAATATATTCTTCCCTTTTATTTATT
>CAIGRP010050068.1:0-22917 GCA_903798385.1 Fraxinus cuspidata
TGCATATCATGATTATGAAATATGGCAAATGGATATCAAAACTGTTTTCCTTAACGGGAACTTGTAAGAGGAAAGTGTATATGACACAACTTGAAGATTTTGAATCCAAAGAAGCCAACAAGGTATGCAAGCTTGATGATCTATTTATGGACTGAAGCAAGCCTCTAGGAGCTGGAATCTTCGCTTTGATGAGATAATAAAAAATTTTGATTTTATCAAGAATGAAGATAAACCATGTGTTTACACGAAGACAAGTGTGAGCACTGTCGTATTCCTGATTTTATATGTATATTAATGGGAAACGACATCCCAATACTTTAATCGGTAAAATTGTGGTTGTCAAAGAATTTCTCCATAAAAGACATGGGAGAAACAGCTTATATCTTTAGAATTAAGATCTATGAAGATAGATCTAAAAAATTGTTTGGCTTATCCCAGTCTTCGTACATAGGTAAAATCTTGAGAAGATTTAATATAAAAGAATCCAAATGAGGACTGTGTCCCATGTCATATGTGATTTATCTCTCAAAAGATAAGATTCCTTATGCATCAGCAATAAGATTTATCATGTATGCGATGCTATGTACGAGACCCGATGTTTCATATGCCCTAAGTGTTACGAGCATGTTTTAAGAAAACCCTGGTGAAAAACATTGGATAGCAGTTAAGAACATTCTTAAGTACTTAATATGTGGAGGAGATGAATTAAGAAATCATGGATATACTGATGCTAGCTAGCTTCCAATTTGACAAGGATGATAACAAATCTCAATATGGATATGTGTTTACTCTCAACAATGGAGCGGTTAGTTGGAAGAGTTCCAAACAAGAGACAACCTCTGATTCAACAAAGAAAGCCGAGTATATTGCTGCTTCTGAAACAACAAAGGGAGCCGTCTAGATTAAGAAGTTCATTAATGAACTTGGAGTTATTCCTAACAGTGTTGATCCCATACTTTTGTACTGTGATAACAATGGAGCAATTGCACAAGCGNATCGAGGTCTCATCAACGATCCAAACATGTACTGAGGTGGTACCATCTCATCAGGGAGATGTACAAAGAAATGACGTAAAGATAGAGCGAATCCCCACAGATGATAATATTGCAGATCCATTGACAAAGTCGTTGTCGCAATATAAGCATGATCATCATGTAGACTCTTATGGTATTAGATACGTGAGTGATTGGATCTAGTGCAAGTGGGAGTTTGTAAGTGTTATGCCCTATACTCTAATCGATTTCGATTGTAAACACTTTAATATGTTTAATTAATTTTTCCGACAAGATCTATTATTTATTTAAATTACTTTTCTAATGAATTATATTAAATAATATAATCCGTAGATTTAAGTCTTTGCAATTTGTTAATCACAATGAGTGGTGATTGTGAGATACAAATTGCAGTATGATTGAATCTTAAATCATCCGTGGTCATAAGTAATATTGATCCAAAAATGTACTGAGGCGGTACCATCTCTTTAGAGAGATTGTACAAAGAAATGACGTAAAGATAGAGTGAATTCCCACAGATGATAATATTGCAGATCCATTGGAATAGTCGTTGTCGCAATATAAGTAAGATCGCCATGTAGACTCTTATGGTATTAGATACGTGAGTGATTGAATCTAGTGCAAGTGGGGGTCTGTAAGTATTATGCCCTAGACCTAATCGATTTAGATTGTAAACACTTTATATGTTTAATGCATTTTTCTGGCAAGATCTATTATTTGTTCAAATTACTTTTCTAATGAATTACATTAAATAATAGAATCTGTAGATTTAAGTCTTTACAATTTGTTAATCACAATGAGTAATGATATATACAAATTGTAGTATGACTGAATCATCTGTGGTCATAAGTAATAATGAGATACGAATATCATTATTATGGATAAATCATCATGTATAGCATTTCTTACCTGCGAAGTAAATAGATGATCTCACAATCTAAACTATCATGAGACTTAAATGAACACATAGATATTTTGTTATAGAACAAAACATTGGAGACCCGCTGGGGAGATTCTACATGGATAATTATCTGAGTGTTATAGATCAAAACATTGGAGACCCGCTGGGGAGATTCCACATGGATAACTATCTGAGTGTTAATCTCTAACGTTCGGTAGTGAAATTTGTCATTTGATTTGAGGTCGTCATAGTGCCTTATATGAGGACAGTCATACTTTGGTGATGTTGGATGTTGCTCTGCCAATGGTCGCTAATACAACATCGTTTGGGTATGTCAAGAATCATATGAAGATTGTGAATTATCAATAGATGATTCGTCACTCTTAGGTAGTAAGAAATTATGATCTACATTTTATCCAGTTAATTTAATAATGAAATCCTTGACCAATGTGAACTCATA
Organism: Fraxinus cuspidata; assembly: GCA_903798385.1. Lineage (NCBI taxonomy): Eukaryota > Viridiplantae > Streptophyta > Magnoliopsida > Lamiales > Oleaceae > Fraxinus > Fraxinus cuspidata. Next base: position 2,375 of record CAIGRP010050068.1, read on the forward strand.
AGTCGAAAAGAATTTTCGACTTACATTAACTTAACAGTGGGATAGAAGATATGATCGATAATTGAGATTGACACATATCCATATCTCGTAATTGATTGGATCATATTGACGAAAGGATTATAGTTTCACGGTAAACGAATAAGTTTGGTTTTGTCACACCACGTGACATTTCCTGTCACGTGTATTGCCCTAACACATTGCTAAATGTCAATATGAGACGACGAATGTGAATTGATGATAAATTAAAATGAATGTGTTAATTTATCGATTTTGATTATATCAAAATAATAATTCATATTGTTAGTCATTGTGATTGAGAACCTAATGAGTCACACACAAAAGAGAATCAAAAGAATGAGATTTATCAATTAATTAATTGACAAGTGTTGGATAAATGATTAATTGGGTTGCTTATTAATAGACCTACATTAATTAATTGGATTAATTAATTCATGGACCAAATTTAATTAATTTGATTAATTAAATATTGGAATGAGTTAAGTTTAAGAGACGGATTAAACCTGCTTGGACTTATATTAATAAGCTGATAGAGTTTGAAAACTATAGATAAATAATTCATTATCCTTGCTAGCACAAGAAAAGAAAACTCTAGTTGGTATTCTTGTTCTCTGTGTGGATCATCATTGGAGGTTGGACAGTTGGACAACTTGGATTGCAAATCGTGATCATTGGAGTTCAAGAAAAAACAAAGGAGTTTGTGAAATTTATCAAATGTATAATTTTTATCACAATTTCTATTTAAATACAAAGCAGATCTTTGATGAGAATTGAAAATTATTTTATTTTTCGTTGTGAATGATTAAGTAAATTCTCAACATTTACTATTGGAAAAACTTCAATAAAATTAAGAGAAATTAATAAACATTCAACCAATCTTATTGTGTTATTGTTAACATCAAAACACTTATCAAATTTATTTTGTTTACCGAAATAATAAAACGATAAACTACAATATGTAGAATACCCAATGGCGATCTAATATTTGTAGTTTATAAAAGAATAGCTCGATTCAATAAAGGTAACGACGATCAAGTTCGTGACGTGTTGTTGCTTTTTTTTTTTTGTAGTAACCATAAATAAAAGTTTAAAATAAATAGTGTAAATTATTTGATAATCTAACTAATAATTTATTTTAATATGTTAGTTAATTAATTATGAGCTTAAACTTATGTCATTTCAAAATAGTTCAATTTGGTCAATTAAGTCCTAATATATATTTTTTTTTAAAGCACTCGCTGTTTCCTTTAAGTTTATAATGAAAAACAAAAAATAAAGGTAAGAGACCTATTTGATCCTTTTGCAAAGGTTAGGACCTAACTACAATTTTTTAATTAAAATTAAGTGCATGTTTGTCTTTTTCATAGAAAAAAAGACCAATTGTGCACCAAATACATAGGTTAGGGACGTCCGTTCCAAAAAAAAAAAAATGTTAAGGACCATTGCACATTGTTCAAATTTTCATATTTTTATGAGAAGTTTGAAGTGAGTCGTCTCAGTTTGCTAAGATAAAGAATTGGCATAATTCATAAGCTTTAAATATATTTGGTGCCTCAGATTCGGGCAATTGTGAGCTATCCTTTTGATCAAAATTTTTCACACGGTTTATATTCTTCTTCAACTGCTTCGTCATCGATCAACAAGCTTTCATCTTTCTTTACTGGCATCTCCACATGGATTTGTGGCAGTTGTACCCCGCTTCTAGCAGTTATGACCATTTGTCCTCCTCAATAGATTCAAAGCATTTGAGAAAAGGAAATTGGAGGTATGCATGCTTAACTAGAACAACAGTCTTTAATCGTGAATTGTTGAAAGTGTTGTTCTCGATAACAGTAATGTCAAACACAGCTCCCATGGATTGGTTTCAACATTGCTTTGCAAAGTACTATGTGAGATGTTTCAGTAGTAAATGTGAAAGACCGAAAAAATACTTCAACACGTGAAAATAGATTATTAGAATTAATATGCCTCAATCAACAAATGGAGACTCAAACTTTGTATTCTCTCATACTGTGTTGATTTTCCCACCATCTAAAGTTGAGAATTGTTTCCATCTCAAATGGTACGTTTACAATGTATGGATTGTACTGCAAGCATTGATCATTTTTCACAAATTTGAACTGTTCATCTGGAGTTGCTAATAATAGGCAATATTCATTGTGATAAGCAGCCTACAATTTTCACATATCAGACTCGTTAGTGTCGCAATGAGTGCATTCATGGTAGATGAATGATCCAATTAATGTGTCCCTGCTACTCTTCCTAGATCGACCAGTTTCGACAAGAACATTGAGTGTGTCTTCGCAATCAAATCAAATAACTCTGACTTCATCATCGATTTAATCGCGATAGACCCGTTTGTAGAGGATTCCACCTGAGATTTATAGCAAAAGGTGAAAGTCCACCATATAAATATTTTACCTGTTCAACCTTTCTTATCTTGAGGTTTGGACACTTTTTGAGCAGTTTCTTAAATCTAGCCCATGCTGCTTCATGATAGCTTTATCGGTCAAGTGGCTGAAAGGTAGAGATTTCAGTTTCATCATTGCCACTTTGGCCGGTGAAAAATACTTGTTACAAAGAATCATCCTAAGTAGTGATATTGGCATGTGGCTCAGAATCCCATAACGTATATGGAAATGATTGAAGTCTTAACGACATTCTTTCATATCCCTTGAATTTGGAAATTTTGACAATTTCGTATAAACCTTGCCATATGGTAAACTTTGTCGTGTTTCTAAATTGCGGAGCCACTTATCGAGCTTGTTCGTCTCACATTATGATTTGCTGTTTTGATTGTGTTCTTTGTGTTTCCATCTAAAAGTACGTTCAATCTTGGAGTAGAATGAATCAAGATCATCATCTTGTGAACGGAGCATACAACAAACCTATAATAAAAAAAATAAAGAAATGAAATAAAAGCTAGACAAAACATAAACCAAAATTAAATGAAAAATAGTCCCATCAATGACACCAAATACTAGACCAGTGATTTATATTCCAAGTGTTCGATATCAAAAATAAATAATAAAGTTCGTCTAAGTGTTCGAATTAGAGAACCCACGAGGACTTTCTATCTAAGTATTGGTTCTACTATTCCTAACTTCTATTCAAATAATAAATTAAAATTTATTTTGATATTTATTCTAAATATTTTAATTTTAAGAAAATAATAATTGAAATGGGCGCAAGTGGCAATGATGATTTTTAACTTATATATATGTGCGGAGTCTTAGAAATCGCAATTTCACCATAATAATCCTCTTTAATTCACCTCTCGAGTTGGTTCTTAAAATTGTATTCGATCAAATTCACTAACTTTGTCAATTTACCTCTTTCGAGTTTAAATTAATATTATCTAGCTGAGTCAACTCGTTATATCCTTACATGAATCATAATAAGTCTCAACTAAACGAATTAAATCGCATATGAATTTTAAGTCATGACCGGAACAATAATAGAATTGTATCTCTACTCTACTTATATACAATTGTCAATTTTTATTATGTCATCTAAATCTATAACTTACTCGGTCCATTACAAATTCATTATTTGATGAAACAAAGGCCAATGATTTTAAAGTCAATGAATAATTAAAGTAAAATCAATACATATATGAATGAAAATCGAAAATCTTGAGAATTAAAATTAAAGATCCACAACTAGGTCACATCCAGGGGCGGACGCAGAAATTGAAAGTTAGGGGGGCACAATCGAACTTGCAAAGAAGTTGAGAGATTTTATAATCGAAAATTTACGTCAAGAAAAATTATACTCCATATAATTTTGCATCCGAAAATTTACATGAGATATGACTTTTTCAGATGTAAAATTTCGAATCTTTTTGATGTCATATTCCATATAAAATTTCCTAATAAAATTATAAAAATTATATTGAGAAATTTGTATCACAAAAATAATAAATGTTAATGAAATAATTGAATTTTTTTTTTAAAAAAAGTGCGAGTTAGATGTATATCTTTAAGACTCACGTTTAACGTATTTTTAACTATTTTCGATATCTGTTTGGACTATTCGATATGGTCATAATGTATTTCTGAAATAAGCTTTAAGATGACATAAACAATTTGTAGATCCGATTAGCGTACGATCGTCGAATTTTTTTTAAAAATTCAAATTTATTATGATTTTGCTCCTATTTGGTGGAGATTAAAATCAATTTTTTAGTAAATTTTGATAAAGGTTAAATAGTTATGGATTCCATGAAATATATTATTAAAATTAATTGTTAGTTTTGAATTAAATTAAAATTTAGATTTCAATTGATATCAAACATGAAAAAAATTTCAAAAGTTGGGGGGACAGGATCCCCCTAGGCCGCCCCTGGTTACGTCATTCGTTCTAACATTAAATTAGTTACACATGATTAGAAAAGACAATACAAGAAAATAAATGAGTACATCACCGAATTTTCAAGAAATAACAAAGAAAATTGGATAATCGAACCCTTTCTCCAAACTGAGAACATCTAATTTCTTGAATTTTTCTCGTGAATTTTCTCCCTCTTTTTGTCTTATTTTATTACATGGAAAACCCCCTTTTCGTGACCTAAACAAGGTCTTCTTAAAGCAGTCGAGGTGTTCTGGAAGTTCGACTTCAAATATGATTCAAAAACATTAATAAAATAAAAAATGCAAAAAAGGAGGCTGAAACGGGGTGGACAAGCCCCAGATCACAGTCTGTAGAGTGCAAAACGTGATAAAAAAGGATAGTCCCTAGACCGCTGTTGAAAATGATCGTCATTCTAGTTTTTTTTTTTTTTTATTTTTTTCACTAAATCACACACAAACAAAGTTAAATAGCAAAATGTCCGCGTTACACTCTCAAACTTGAATTTAATTTTGTCCTCAATGTGAGCAATAAATAAACCTAAAGAAAATTAGCAATACTTGTCATATAACATGACGATAGCTCTCCTTTAGCACTCCATCTTTATCCTTCCATTAGTGGGCTTTTTTTTTTTTTTTTTGGTACTATTTCCACCANGCTTTTTTTTTTTTTTTTTGGTACTATTTCCACCAACACTAAAAAGAGACAATAAAAGTAATTAAAATAAAATCATATCATATGAGAGTGTTGGCGAACTTATTTCTTTTGACCTTCATTCTAAACTTAAATTTTGATAGTGAAACTTCCACAATCTTCCAAATTTGTCTCTAAGCTTCATAATCATTCAAAATTGGTCTTTCTCAAATACTGAAATGTATAATTTAGTTTCCAAAATTTCTAAAACTTTAATTTTACTCTGAAACTTGCAATTTTCTTTCGATAATTCCCTTTTTAGCAGAGAACTTCCATTTTTCGCTCGAATCGGATTGAATTGAAGCCCGTAGTTTTTTCTAATTAACATAGTGACGTTAAATTAGATAAAAATTCGCACAACTAGCCATAATTTATCTTGCACGTTAAAAAGCATAATTTTTTTCTTGATTTTTTTTTTTTATATAACAACAAACCTTAATTATATCAAAGGCTCGAACGGGTTGCGTGATCATTTGCACCGAATTATAGGCAGATCCTCCATCCAAATTGTTGCCAATTCCATGCTTCAAGTTGTTGGCACATTTCATGCTTCAACTTGAGGTACGTTCTAGCTCCAAAATTATTTTTTTAATATCTTATTTTAATTTTCAAGGTATTCCTCTAATTATATTTTCTCATAAAAGATTCCTTGATCATCGTTTAAACCTAATAACATTATTACAATCACTATATTTTTCGAGAAATTCATAAAAATCACCAAAAAATTCCTCGAAGTCATAGAAAAATTTGGAATGTTACATAATATTAAACGGTAATTCATCTAGAACAAAAATTGGTTATTTTATCTTTTTAGATTTGCTAGATATTTTCATATTCATATTAGATATAAAAAGCGAGTCGACTCGATTAAGATAGAGACTTAGCATGACCCACGTTCTTTGACTGGCTAGCTAGACCACCAGGCACAATATTTTTTTCTTGAACAAAACAAAATTTATCTATGTCGTGTATCTACCTCGACGCGTTCCCAAACCCAAAGGCAGGTTTCTGCTTCAGAGTCATGCTTCATTATTGGCACATTTCATGCTTCAATCTGTGGCAAGTTCCATGCTCCATTTTTTTAAAACTGCTTTCTATTGCGACAGTACAAACAAGGATCTACCTACCCCAACCCGTCCAACCTTGGTGCGTATATATTAATGTCCATGGTTGGTGAAAATTAAAATTTAGATTTTAATCTAAATCAAAGTCAACAATTGATATTAACTACGCATTTCGTAGGATCTAAAATTTTTTCAACCATTCTAAAAATCTGATTTTAGTCCTCATCAAACAGGGCTAAATAAAGAAGATTAGTACGAGACTGCTCAACTTAACTTTAAACAAATAATTAATGAATATGTTTGTATGTATATACTTAGAAAAATAAAAATAGTGTAATTTCAACTTGTGCATTGATATCTGGAAATTAATTTAACGACTTACTACTTGTACATTCCCAGCATAATTGAGTTAATGGCAGATTGGACATAATTGTACAATCGCCTATTGCATGAAAAACCCCTTTAAAATGTTTCCTCCTCGAACACTTTTCCCTCACCAAAATTTCTTCTCTGGTGCAACTGTTTTCCTCAACAATCCCTCACAACTGACGGTAATGTCTCTCTGATTACACCCATAACTTCAGATTTCTTCCCCTTAATGTTCTTATTGCATTGTAGCTTTCTGATAATGCTCTTATTCTTGTTGATTTCTCAGTTGTATCCAAGTTGAGTGTTGTTAAAAAACTTAGAAGAGTTTGTTCTAATTTGGTCATAATTTAATGAAAATATTTTATTAATTTTATTCTAATGATGTATTCTCCTTTTGAATGTACTAACCAGAATCCACAAATCAGATTTGAGATGGGAATTTCTGAAAAAAGTCAAGCCGTAACAGCCTATGATGAAGAAGAAGCACAACACTGTGTGTATGCTATGCGGCTGGTGAGTTCCTCAGTGCTTCCCATGGTGTTGAATGCAACCATTGAACTGGATGTATTCGAAATTCTTGCTAAAGCTGGTCCAGGAGCACAACTGTCGCCTCAGGAAATTGCATCCCATATGCCTGCTAAAAATCCTGATGCGCCTGCTATGCTGGACCGGATGCTAAGGCTCCTGGTTAGCAACTCAATTCTCACTTGCTCTGTCGTTGATGATGGCGATAGCGGAGACATCCAAAGACACTACGGGCTGGCACCCGTGGCCAAATACTTCGTCCGGAACGAAGATGGTGTATCTTTTCACCCTCTGTTGGCCTTGATTCAAGATAAGGTCTTCATGGACAGCTGGTATGAGTTGAAAGATGCAGTGCTCGAAGGAGGAATCCCATTTGACAAGGTACATGGTACTCATGCATTTGATTATCCTGGAAAGGACCCTAGGTTCAATGATATCTTCAACAAGGCAATGACCAACCATACAACGATTGTCATGAAACAAATTCTTGAGCACTACAAAGGTTTTGCGAACATCAAAACGTTGGTGGATGTAGCTGGCGGTCTTGGAGTCAACCTCAACATGATTACATCCAGATATTCGACGATCAAGGGTATTAATTTCGATCTGCCACATGTTATACAGCGAGCACCGTTCTATCCCGGCGTGGAACACGTCGGAGGAGATATGTTTGAAAGTGTGCCTGGTGGAGATGTCATTTTCATGAAATGGATACTTCATGATTGGAGTGATGGGGACTGTTTGAAGTTGCTTAAGAACTGCTACAAGGTTCTACCAGAAGATGGAAAGGTAATTGTGGTTGAGTTTATTCTTCCAGTTAAACCTGACTCTAGTACTTCTATGATCAGCACAAGCCAAGTTGATCTGATTATGATGACTCAAAATCCGGGTGGAAAAGAACGATCAGAAGCGGAGTTTCTTGTTTTGGCAACAAAAGTTGGGTTTAGAGGCATAAGATTGAGTGTTTTCGTCTGCAACTTTTGGGTCATGGAATTCTACAAATAGCTAGATCACTGCTATACTGCTTTGAATGAACCTTGAGCTCATGGTGTTCTTTGTGATATGTTGTCAACTGTTAAGAGAAGTGAATACTTCCTTTCCAGTTTTTTTTTTTTTTTTCCGACTTTCTTTTTGCTTTACTTTCATCACACATAAATCTGGCAAATGGATTCGGAAGAAGTAGTCATGTAATTCCGATGCCAAAATTATTGAAAATAAACTGTGTGTGTTTGTTTGCTTTTGATTATTCTCTTTTGTTCACTTAAGAGCGCAATGTCACTTCTGATTCTGAATAGAATGTATGTTTTTATAAAGGAATTTCATCGATGTCCAGGTTTGAATATCATGAAACTTTTAGTACAGTTATCAAACATACAACTATCAGATTAATCCTGAGCCTCGTCTTACTCATAACTAGCAACTTCGTCAACTTTATATCAATAATATCTTCTTATAAGGTCCTGTTACCGATGATATCTATATGACTCGGCCCTTGAGATTTGTCAATCAGCATTAGCCTTATTTTGTATTCCATCTCATAAAAGCATATAGTTAAGCCCCTCATGCTTGGTATAATAAACTCAACCATCTCTTGCTTGATTAGGGTTTCTCTAGTTCTCGTGTTGATATTTCATTGTTTATTTACATCAAACGTGACTATTAAATATTTGTTTTTATATGCATGGATGATATTGTTGTCAGTAAGAGTGAAATAGTACTCCACTTTATTGTAGATCTTAGTCGTCATTCTTCTATCAAAGATCTAGGTTCTTTGTCCTTCTTTTTGGATGTTGAAGTTGTTTCACCGTCATCATGGCTAATTTCTATCTCAAGAGCAATATCCACTTGATCTCATTCATCGGACTATTGTGCAAATTGAAGAGTATAATTAAAACAAAACAATAAGATTGAAACACAAAAGTTTAAGTGGTTCGATAATTTACCTACGTCCATTGTATGATACAAAATAATTCACTAGTTTCAAATAAGGTAACAATAGATTATTAATATAGAATCCTCCCCGACCCGTCGCCTCCGCTCTATTAATTAGCCACTATTTACATAAAATATGGTCACCTAATCAACAATCTCTGCTACGTGGTTGAGCCTATTAGCCAATCCCCTTCGCCCCCATCAACTAGCCCCTATTTACATAAAACATGTGCCACCTAAATTATAACAATTGGACTAATATGCATCTGTCCAAACTAGAACATATACATTGCTTATTTTATAAGTTTTAATTGAATACATCCATTGATTTGTGGCCATTAAGAGTAATGATTTATCAGTATTGGTTCAAGATACCTACTAGGGAGATATTTGAATTAAAAATTAAAGCTGAATTAAAAATATTAAACCAAGCATTTCTACAACTGTTATACACTAGATCCAATCGATTTTGGACGTAAACACTTTTAATGTAATTAATGAATTATTATGTAGGGTAGATCTATTATTTAATTGAATAATTATTTTGATAAATTAAATAATAAAGTTCGTAGATCCAAGTCCTTGTAACTTGTTAATCAAAAAGAATTATGATAGTTAGAGACAAATTACATGTGAATGGATCTTAAATTATCATAAGTCCTAAGTAATAACGAGATATTGATATTGTTATTACTGATAGAGCAACATGTGTAACATTACTTACTTATGAAGTGAGTAGTTGATCTCACGAACTAAAATGTAGAGACATTTAAATGGACATGTTGATGTTTTTGTTAAGAGAACAAAATATTGGAGACCTGTTGGAGAGATTCAACATGAATAACTATGGAATGTCAGTGATTAATCTCTAATGTTTCGTAGTAGAATTGGTCATTCGACATGAAGTTATCATAGTGTCTTGTATGAGGATAATCTTACTTTGGTGATATTAGATGTTGCTCTACCAAGAGTCGCTGATATGGCATTGTTCGAGTACGTCAAGAATCATATGAAAAGAATTTTCGACTTATATTGACTTAAGAATGTGATGAAAAATATAATCGAAATTGACAGACTTCCATATCTTATAATTAATTAGATCATATTAACGATAGGGTTATAATTTTACAGTAAACAAATAAGTTTGATTTTGTCACACCACTTGGACATTTTTCGTCACATATATTACTCTGAATCATTACTAGATGGCATTCTAAGAGGACGAATGTGAATTAATTAATCTATGTGAATTAATAATAAATTAAAAGAGCATTTTAATTTATCTTAACTTGATTAGATCTAAATAATAATGCATATCGTTAGACATTGTGAACGGCAACTTAATGTGCCACACATAAAAATGAGAACTTGAAGAATGATGTCATTAAATAATTAATTGTCAAGTTTTGGACATTTATATAATTAACTAATTTTATTGCTTGTTAATGGATCTACGTTAATTAATTGGATTAATTAATTTATGGATCAAATGTAATTAATTAAATATTGGATCAGGTCAAGTTTGATGGACGGGTCAAGCATGCTTAAACCTCCTTTAATAAGTATTTAGAGTTTGAGAAAACTAGAACACACATTTATTAACTTACTAGTACAAGAAAAGAGAAATCATAATTCTCTTATTCTAGTTCCCTTGAGTAGATTATTATTGGAGGTTGGACAATTGGACAATTTTGATGTGCAGATCGTGAATATTCGTGTTCCAAAATTGTCAAAGAATTTCACAAAATTAACTAAAAGTATAATTATTATCACATTTTTTTTTTATCAAAACACAAACCAGATCATTAGCGAAAGCTGAAATTGTTAAAATTTCACTGTGCATGTATAACTAAATTCTCAACAGTGATATCAGAGCCTCCATTGTGCCTGTAAATAATTTTAAAAGTGTCATATTGCAATTTTAAAAATGTCCTGCATATAAATATTAAAATGGTTTTCAAATTTAATTTTCAATGGGGCTTTGACCCAAAATTCAATCTTGACCCAATTAAAATTTTATTTAAAAATGAAGACTTTTATATTTGTTAAAATTGGTCTTTAACTTAAACATCAAACTTTGATCCTAAATTGAATTTTATTTTATTTATGAGTTTTATTCTAAATTAAAATGTTAATTTAATTGGAATTAGAGTTGAACTCTAATTTCGTATTTAATTAGAATTCGATTTTAATTAAATTAGCTCACCCTAATACATTATTGGAATTAAAGTTGAACTCTTATTTGACATTAAATTTTAATTAAATAAACTCGTTTTTTACCTCAATCCATTTATCTAAATTAGTTTAGACGACCAGATTGCTAAAAACTTGAAACTTATTTTCACATAATATTAGATATTATATAGAAATGCATTTATGTGATAAATGTTTAATTATTGAATGATTATGGACTCGACCTATAGATGTGTTGAATAATTATTTTGAAAGGATCTTTGACACTTGTATAGGGTGATTCACCTCGTACAAGTAACAAAATTTATAATCTTTTCAACATAAGACCAAGAGTTAAACCAACAGAAGCACCCAGAAGTCTCATCCAACAACCACAGATGATGAGCTACGATTCACAATCTCAGTAAAAGCCTCAAGTAACAAAAATGCCATTTCAGAACATACGTTTTTCCAATTTTAGTAGCACCAATGCGGGCAATTCCCATCACCTTTGATGAAAAACCAAATCCGACTGCACTTAAGAGCCACGTTGAAGACTAAACTTAATAAACAATGTCTCTCCCTAGAGATATTAAACTTTAGATGAGGTGGTTTAATAACTTATTCGGATCCTTGATCCACTTTTTGGGTCATCTTTTATTCTTTATATTTCTGAATAATTCAATTTTACTTTTATATTAATCCTAAACTAGTTATGCAAGTACTTTTGCTTGAGTCTCTTCGTCGATTAATCACCAAAGAAGGTTTGAGGGGTTTACAAGAATGGCAAGGTTGGTTACTTTTTTTCTTTTTCTACATAATGTTAATGTTGCTACACATGAAAAATTGTTGTTATTAAGTATTATTGACTATTAATGTCACCATTGCCTCCGCCCAAAGAAGTTTTTCAAAGTTGAAATTCATTAAGTTTTATCTTTGATCAATCACATTACAAGAGATTGAATTGGTTAAAGTTAGGTCAAATTTATAATTGGCAATGTTCAAATTAGTTATTGGCAATTTTCGTATCCAAAATCGTGAGTATTGAGTTGTAATTAAAGTCGGAATAGTTTGCGGGTTGGTATTGTAGTCCTTGGAAAAGTCAAAGAGATCAAACATGGGCCAAGGAGAAAAAGTCCACTCAAAACCCCTCGCAGCCGCGCATTAAGTGCTCGAGCACTCAAAACAGGAACGCAACCGCTCGCTAGAAATGAGGCTCGGCGCTCGAGCAGTGTATGTATATGGGAAAAGTCCGTTCACAACTTTCAGCCTATTTTTCAATTCTATTCAACCTGAAACTCTTCATATTATAAATATCGAAGCCTAATCCATCCCAAAGGTGTGTTGGATCACTATTTCATTATAGAGATCATATTATTAAAGATTCAAAACACATCCTAAGATCTCTAGATTCAACCACTTGATCATTGATCCATAAAATCATCTCAAACGTTGTTTCTTTATTGGTTGAGCCTTGTATTCAGTCAAGAGAAGATACTTTAAAAATCAAATTCATATCCACAAATCTCATCTCAACCACGTACCAAACCACAAAAAGATCATTAGGTCAAACACCAATAATCCTACATTCATCTATAAGCCTTTAGCATTTTGAAATCTGGAGAAGAGGTGCTTGGAATACGAGTGTTCCAGAACGAGTACGTTATTGGTGATCTACGTGGAGAGAAAAGAGTCCAAAGTTGTTGGGAAGCGCAGGTAGCACAACAAAAGGAATTTCTTAGTGATTTACAAGTTAAGTGGTCAGAGTCAGCTAAAGTTTAGCTGTATCTAGACTAATTGTAAGTTGACTTTTTTATTGGATTTTACTGACAAGTTTGCCAAAGGTTTTTTATCGTAAGAAAGAATTTTTTTCCGTGTTCGTATTTTATATTATTTACTATATTGCTTTTGATCTGCTTGTTTATTAATTAACGCATATGGTTTAAATTGATTTTAAACTAATCATTTAGAAACAATAATTAAGTGATTTATTGCTTGTTATTGATTAATTCCACATATTTGAGTCTAAATAAATATTGCTAACAAGCGGTATCAAAGCATTAGTAAATTTAGTAATTTTTTCTGTTAGCGATGATTTCTATCAGAAAAATATGTTGATTAAAATTTATTTGAGTAGTTCAATAACTAATTTTGCATCTCAAAATGTGAGAAATTAAATATTAAGCTAGACAAATTTCTCAGGTTCAAAAAGATATTTTATTTTACTACTCTTTTTTGAATTTACAAAGTTTTCGTTTATATTTAAATATATTATAAATTTAAATATATAAGTATTAGTACTACACTTGTAAAAAAAAAAATTTATATTTAATGATCTCATAGTAATTTATTGTTTAAAGTATCAAAATTCTCAGAGACCATTTCTCATTCAAACATAATATATAATATGTATAGACTCGAAAGTCATAGTCAAACAAGTATATATTAAGAAGAAACGTGTCGCATTAGCTTGTCTTTTTTAAGCTCCACACATATGATATTCAAATCAACTTAGTCATACACGCATCAAACACATTTTTGTTAGTTTTTTCTTTCTTTTTGCCCCTTGTCACAAGTCACAAGTTTTGACACATTTACAACATGACAACTGAATTCTATATACTTCAATGTATTCCACAATAGTACATGGGAAATTTGTAGAGGTGATTCCCAACTTATTGACCCGAGTAGAAAATTGGTTCTTATCTTTGACAAAAAGAGTAAGTTGGTCATCAACATTCTATAATAGTAGTACAATCAGTCGCAAACGATGAAAACCATTTAAATCTATTTTTGACATTACTTTGGTGCTTCTTATTCAAACTGGTAGCAAATGCTACTGTTAACATATGTTGAATCGTAGTGTAATTAATACTTACATGTTTGACTTTACGATATCGATTTTGTTTCCTACCATGAATAGGTGCCGGAATAGTTGAAGTGGAGTGTGTTCCCGTAAAGATCAAGTGATGATTTACCGAAAATTTGTACAATTTTCATCATTCGAGTTTGATTTGCAAATATATAATGATAAGTTGAAAAATTCGTCAAAGACCAACTATATTACTTGAAAAATAGATTGAGGGCCAATGAAGTGATTTTCCCTTAGTATATGATAGGAAGGCGTAACAAATCACCACCAAATAATGTTTGTGCTGAAATATTTTAATTTTATTTTAGTAGCCAGTCTTTGTCACGCAAGAAAATATATGCTGTCAAGTCTACATTAGAAATAGTTTTTAATATAAATGTGAAAATATGTAGCAAATTTTTGACCAACTATTTTGGATGAACTAATGGCCAATTTTTGGGTTAGATTTTAAGTGTGAATAAACAAAGAATAGTCGTTTAGAAAAATGGTGCATTCTCATTAGAATAAGTTAGAAGAGGAGATATGTATCAAAATTAAGTGTGCAGTGCCGAGAGAAATTGTTTTTATTGTATTGAAGTTTTTATTAGATGTAGCTTCAGACTCAGAGTGATGAAAAATGTATTTAAATTCATAAATCGACTTTAAATATTGTAAAAATGCTACTTAGTCTATAGTTACTATATGCTACAAAGCGATGTAAACTTTGAATTCAAATTATCGGTATATTTTACGTACATTTATCACAAAACAATCCAAAATGAATCACGATAGAACGAACATGAAATAAATTATACCTTGTTATTTCTTATTGGTTTATTTGTCATCATCTCTAAATTCTCAAAGTATGAGTTCTCCACCAATCTAGCCATTGACGATGCTTATTTTTCTGTAAACATTGTCTGGATTGACAGATCACTTTAAATATTAAATAATATTAAAGAAAAAAATATTTAATTTTTTTAACAATTACTATTCAATATTAAATACTTAAAATATATCTGCTCTAAGGTTAACAAAAGAAACCTATAGTCTTCAACCGAGACCAATAGTTGATTCGCAAGGGGAAAAAAAATTGACAAGTTCCTTATTCTTTAATCATTTCCTATCATAGTGCTGCATTATAGGGTCATGTGATGATATGCTTAAAAAGCTCCTACAATTCTTGGTGGGTTTCAAAATTCATAAAAGCAATATATAGAAATAGTAAATGCACCATGAATTTGCCTCAATTCACCTAAAAGAAATATCTTTTTTGCCCACCGAAATCCATTATTGTGGTAGATAATAATTTATAGTGTGTTCCTAGTCAGTGAGAATACTATAGTAATTTTTAATGCCTTGGTACCTAAAGATTCTTAGCATTTACGTCTTGTTCTTAATAAATTTAAAGTTAACCCATAAATCTATTTTACGATTCTATTGTTAGCAATATGCTTTTGATAATTGAGACTACATTAAAAGGATGTGACAAGATTTACCAATTAAAACTACCCATAAACTTATTACAGTTTGATGACCTATCACTTAAAATCTATAAACGAGAAAAGTGATCTATATATATCGAACAAATAATCATACTGATGTGATCCATGATACGAGAGCAAGATCCATTGATCGTTGATAGAGGACCGATGACTAGGTCGCGAGCGAAGCGAGTCAAGGAAGCTATGGATTGCTTGCTCAAACTACGATGGACGAAATATTGATCACAACAAGACAGAGGAACAAGTTTCGTATTGAACTTGAAAGGAAAAACAAGATAGATTAATTTGGTTCAGGTAGCGGACGAGAAAGTCGGAAAAAGTAACTATGCGACCGCATAGTTACCCTAGGCATGCAATCGTATGCCTCTATACCAAGACTCAAAGGAGGCAATTTTTTTGTTGCGATCACATTCTCCAACACTATGCGGCAATATAGTACAAATTCGGCATCGAATTTTTCAATTTTTGAAAAGAATTTTATTTTATTTAAAACTCTAGTTTTATGGTAATTCTTAATATTTTGAATATTAATTCCGTATTCTAGGTTTTATGGTCCCTAAAAATATGATTCATTATATTCATTGTAAAAGATACAATTATTGAGAGATTATTACAAGGCATTATTGTTTTCTTTTCGTTTTTCATCCAATTAATTTTGAACTTAAAGATTATTTTCTTGTGGCGTTCGAACAAATCGAGTGAAATTCTTGAATCTTGTAATCACGGGGGTCAACATATTGTCAGCGATTGTGTTGGTTCCTTGGTTCAATAATTTTTAATCAAGCTTAATCGTTGATTTCTTGGCTATCTTGGGTTCAATTAATTTTGTGTGGATTTCGTAAATGTTATTGCTACGTGAGTTCGCATTAGTTGGCATCAAAGCAAGATTCAAAAAATTAAGGTTATATCATATTTATTTGTTTGAGTCTTTTCGTTTTTTCTTTCTTCGTATTCTTTGTGTTCTTCATTTTTTTTTTAGTATCTAATCCATAAAATACCAAAAAAATGTCAAAACTTATTTTTGTGTTAATCTAGCATCCAAATCAGTTTATGTTTCTTTTGCGGTATCTAATTGAATTTTCGAGAAAAAAAATGAAAAATTCGAAAAATTGCTAGGTCCAATTCCCATTTGTCCGAGTAAAAAAAAAATCAAATTCAAAAGTGTCCAATTCAAATTTAAGAAACACCTTCTTGAATATCCCCTTAATGTTCTATTCAAAGTTACAATTTCTACTTCTTAAGTCATTCTAGCGTCAATTTTTTCTTATTCAAATCTTTATTTGAAACTCTACAAGGATTAATTCTAATTGAGCTTGAATTAGTTTTTTGAAGCACTTACAAGAAAGCATTGAGTGAAAAAAGGCAGAGTGATGAGACTAACAGAGGGAAAAATCAATTTGAGTGATACACAAGCGCATACACGTGAGACAAATATTAAATTAGAATTAGGATGTCGGATAGAGACGATTCTACTTTAAGTAGGAATAATAGGCAAGTCAACAGTCAGATAATGTGATACAATGGTTCAAAAGGTTGTTTGAGGATGTGAGAGACAGATTAGTTTTTGGAAGCACTTTCAAGAAAACATTGAGTGGAAAAGGGCAGAGTAGTAAGACTAATAGAGGGAAAAACCAATTTAAGTGATACACGAGCGCATATTCGTGAGGCAAATATTAAATTAGAATTAGGTGTCGGATAGAGACGATTCTACTTCAAACAAGAATAATAGTCAAGTCAACAGTCAGATGATGTGATACAATGGTTCAAAAGGTTGTTTGAGGATGTGAGATACGGATTGGACCGGCAAGACACTTTGCTTGCTAACTTACGTAGGGAACAACCTAGAGAAATTTCCAACACAAGGAGGCAAAGAAGACGGGATCATCGAGCAGATTGTGCTAGTGAATGGGAAGCGGATAGTGATATTAATGAGGATGCATTGGTGGATGTCGAGTTAGGAAGAATGAGAGATAGTGGAGTTAGGCATGAAATGAGGGGTAGAGATTTTGTTGGAGATGGTGTTGATAGAAGTATGGGAAATATCAAAATAACAATTCATTCATTCAAAGGAAGGAAGGAATGATCCAGAAGCATACTTGCAGTGGAAAAAGAAAGTAGAGTTGATATTTGATCGCCACAACTACTCGGAGAAAAAAATGCAAAGATTGCGTACTTGAATTTACATATTATGCTATCATTTGGTGGGATCAAGTAGTAACATTTAGGAGAAGGAACTGTGAGAGGCCTATTAATACATGGAAATAATTGAAAGTTATCATGAGGAAAAAGGTTCGTGCCTAATAATTATTATCGGGAGCTTCATCAAAAATTGCAATGTCTCTAACAAGGTTCTAGGAGTGTGGAGGATTACGATGATTAGAGAAAATATTGAGGAGGATAAGGCCACCATGGCTCTTTTTTGAATGGTTTGAATAAGGAGATAGCTAATGTGGTAGAGTTTCAACATTATGTAAAGTTGGAAGACATGCTATATGTACCTATGAAGGTGGAAAGACAATTGAAGTGGAAGATGAGTGCTAGATATTCATCGGGTTCTTCGGGTTTTAACTCTTCTTGGAAATCAAAGTGAGATAATAATAAAAGTGATGGGGCTACTTCAAAAGGTAAGACTGAGCTACCAAAGAGAAGAGAGGAAGTTGCTAGCAAAGCTACACCTAAGGTGGATTCCCAATCTTCTAGGAATTGAGATATCAAATTCTTCAAGTGCTTGTAGTCAAGACACATTGCTTTTCAATGTTTAAACAAAAGGGCGATGATCTTGCGAGACAATGGAGAAGTGGTGAGTGATAGTGAGGGTGAATAAATGACATGCTGAAATTGGAAGATGGTAGCAATGGTGAGGAAGTTGAGTATGCAGTGGGAGAGCTATTGGTTACGCGGTGAGCTCTAAGTGCTCGAATCAAAGTAGATGACTTGGAGCAACAAATGGAAAACATATTTCATAGAAGATGCTACGTCAGCAACAAGGTATGTAGTTTTACCAATGTGACTAGCACAACACTTGTTGAAAAATTAGGATTAACTATACTAAAACATCCCGAGCCTTATAAATTGAAATGGTTGAGTAATGTGGAGAGGTTCACGTGAATAGGTGAGTGTTGGTGAGTTTCTCAATTAGGAGATATCATGATGAAGTGATGTGTGATGTAGTTCCTATGCATGCTCGGCATATTTTGTTGGGGAGGCCATGATAATTTGATATAAAGGTGATTCATGATGGGTATAAAAATATGCACAGCTCTACTAAAGATGAAAAATATATTACTCTAGCGTCGTTGGTACCATAACAAGTGTATGAAGATCAAATCAAGTTGAAAAGTGAGGAAGAAAAAAGATTGAGAGAAAAGGGGAGTGAAATTGACTTTTCACAACAAGAGAGCAAGAGAGAAAATAGTGAGGTGACTAAAAGTGAGAAAAAATAGTAGAGCCACAAGAGAGGAAAGAAGAAGAGTCTTGTGAGAGGGGAGAAAAGTCGAAAGTGAATTTCTTTACAAAAATGAGTGAGTTGAAGAGGGCAATAGTTGAGAACCGACCTACGATCTTGTTAGTTTATAAGGAGTCATTCCTCAATTTTGAGGAATCTAATATACTCATCCCTAGTTTGGCTACTTCTTTATTGCAGGAATTTAAAGACGTGTTCCCGAAGGATATGCCGAGTGGGCTACCACCCATTTGAGGCCATGAACATCAAATTGATTTCGTACCTGCAGTTGTCATTCCAAATAAACAGGCTTATCGAAGTAATCTCGAGGACCCTAAAGAAATTCAAAGGCAAGTGGAAGAATTGATGAACAAAGGGTATATGAGAGGGGGTATAAGTCCATGTGTCGTGCCGTGCCGTGCTACTTGTGCCAAAGAAAGATAGAATCTGGAGGATGTATGTCGACTACAGGGTCATCAACAATATAACCATAAAGTATCGTCATCCTATTTCTAGGTTAGATGATATGTTAGATGAATTACATGGATCATGTATATTTAGTAAATTGATCTTAAAAGTGGTTATCATCAAAAAAGGATGAGGGAAGGAGATGAATGAAAAATCGCTTTTAAAACTAAATATAGGTTGTATGAGTGGTTAGTCATGCCATTTGAACTTACTAACGCACCTAGCATATTTAATGAATCATGTTTTACCTGCATTCATAGGTAATTTCGAATTAGTTTACTTTGATGACATTTTGGTATATAGTAAGGATTTAAATGAACATACAGGGCATTTGAGATATGTGCTTGTGGTCTTAAGACATGAACAACTTTATGCTAACTTTAAAAAGTACATATTTTGCATGGAAAAAGTTGTTCTTGATTATGTCGTTAGTGCTAAGGGTATTGAAGTAGATGAGGAGAAAATCAGAATCATCAGTGAGTGTCCAACACCTAAAAAGACTAAATCTAAGGTTCTACATCATAGTTTATATATGTCATTACATGTTCCTAGTGAACTTTGAATTGCTGTGTTTATGGATTTTATTTTAGGTTTACCTAGGACTAAGAAAGAAAGAGATTCTATATTTGTGGTTGTAGATAGATTTAGTAAGATGACACATTTTATTCTATGTCATAAAACATGCCACCAATATTGTTGATTTATTCTTTAAGGAAGTAATGTGTTTACATGGGATTCCTAAAAGCATTGTATCAGGTAGGGATGTTAAACTCTTTAGTCACTTTTAGAGGATTTTGTGGAATAAGTTGGGAACCAAGCTATTGTTTTTTACTACGTTTCACTCACAAACGGATGGGCAAACAGGGGTAATTAATATGACTATAATATAATTTTTACGAACTATAGTTAAAAAAAACTTGAAGAATTGGGATGAGTGTTTACCATTCATAGAATTTGCATTTAATAGGGCCATACATTCTACTAATTCTTGCTCATCTTTTAATATTGTATATGGTTTTAATCTATTAACACATTTGAATTTAATTCGTTTACCCATGAAAGAAAGGGGTAGCTTAGATGGAAAGAAGAAGGCCGACTTGGTGAAATCACTCCATGAAAAAGTAAGGTTGCAAATTGAGAAAAAAAATGAGCAT
>CAIGRP010050079.1:0-19394 GCA_903798385.1 Fraxinus cuspidata
TTTTACTTTCGTCCCGAAACGACCGAGAGTAGGAGGAAGGTAGTCTAGCGGAGCAGACTACTGCCGCACGGTGTCCCTTTCTGTGTCAAGAAGAAAGGCACCCCGTGAAACCATGTGTAGGAAAGGCTACCAAGGAACTGTCGGGAACTCGAGGATCGAATGAGCGGTCTGTTACAATTGGTATCAGAGTAGGTCCACTTCAAACGTTGCGTTGTTGGTTTACCTAAGATTGATGGCGTGCATTCCCAAGGAAATTATTTTGGAACTACCAAAGACAGGAGAAAGCCACGAGATGTGTGGCAAAGTGGTTGGAAAGCAAGCGAATTCGATGATGGACTACTATGAGGATGACGGAGGTTGGGGCATGCATTACGTAGTTTTGCTTACTACACAAACGTTTGTTTCGTAGAGCGTGACAAGGCATTACAAAAGAAATTAAACGTAGGGGCATTTGTAGTGGTGACGATGCAGCTAGAGGAGCCATCCATCCTAGGAACCAATGCAGAGGTGGATGGTGAAAGTTGATGTCAAAGGTGGCATACACATGTTACTGCGGGAAGAGGTGTAGGGGGCGCTGTGGACGCCTGCACATCAAGAGAACGTTGCCGCAATTGTGAAGAATTTTCAGATCCACCGGCGTGGAAGATAATACAATGCTAAAATAGCGCAAAGATGCGAAGCACACATTTAGCTAGGGCTTTAGTGAATTGAGTGGAGGAGTGCGTCACAGGCCTAGCGAACTCCACTGCCCATGTCACATGACAAAATTGCTAATTGTGGATTTAAGGTCAAATTATTGAAAGTGCACTAATGATGTCCCGTATGCAAGTACGATTGTAAGCTTCCCACCTAGCTTATATTACATATCTTAGCTTGCTGGCCCATGTGTGGAGAAGGTTGCTCCAGGGATTGTCGAGGACCCGAAGGCCAAACTGACGGTCTGTTACATTACGCTCCAATTCGAATAATATGGAACATTTGAAAATGAATCACCAAACAAGGTTAAATTGAAAGGATTTAAGGTGGGGATAGGGGGTCAACTGTCCCATTAGACAATGAATTTCCCCATAACAATTTGAAAGTTCCAGAAAAATAAGTAAAATATTTCTCAGTTATATCTGTCCCCAGTGAGTTAAGTTCCTGGATCCGTCTAATTATAGTAGATAAATCAACGCAGTCTAATTGACTAAGTGAAGGGTTGTGCCACATGGACCCTGTGCAAGCAGCTTTATTGCTAAATGAAATCCAAAATAAGAACAAGATTTGAAACTCAACAGACTATTAACTACATAGCAATCACAAATGGAATAGTTTTGTCATTGAATACCATACAATTATCTCCAAAGAAGCTTTCTTTTCACCTTATGGTAGCTAACAAAACTCGAACTCCATAAAAACTGGAATATATATTCAAGATTTTATCATTTTTGTAATTTTTATAGTGAATCAAAGCAAAACCTTCTTCTATTCGAAAATCTACATAGAAAAGTAACAAATCCATAATTTTTGGTTGCTGTTCATCGAAGAGAAACCTAGGACTCATTGCAGATTCTACTATTTGTCTTTCCAGTTGCATCACCCTCTGATTAAGCATATATCAGCAATTAGACAGCAACCGAATGGAGACTGGTTTCTCTTCTCTATTTAGCGATTGGAAATCAACTCTATTTATTCTAATCTGCATATGATGCCAAAATTTTGGGAAAATATTGAGTATTTACGAGAAGACAGGAGAGTAGAATAGATAAGATTTGAACTTTTTTGTTTCCTCAACAGTCCAGGCTATATGCAATCCCAGTTACCGGACATCTATCAACAAACACCAGTCACCAGATGAATGCAATTCCTGTCGATAGCTAACTATGTCGAACAATTAGGATCGCTGTCAACCTTGATTACTCTGGTATTATAAGACCCACAAAAGCCACACTTGTGATACAGCCAATGAAACGGTGCTCTTCCCTTCTTGTCACAATCATTGCATAAGATATCCTGGACATACCAAATTAAGTTCCTCAACCACTGGTTTAACAAACAAATGAGCAGAAAGAAACATTGGTAATGTCAAATCAATGCTTACTTGACAGCGGTTCCTATATTCTTCTGGAAGCACCTCGGAAGCCATTAAAGCGTCAAGCATGCCAAAGTAGACCTGAATATGAGAAGCAGAATACAATTTTCAAGTTTAACTTGTATACATAAATACAAAAACTTGCATAGAATGGGAACAAGAATAAAACAAAAAACAATCTTAAGCTGTTTTTCAATTGTATTTAAGATTGCTACATGAATCTTTTAATAATCATTCTCTTTGGGTCATAAACTTAGAGATTTGAACAGAATATAATTTACGTATCTTATAAGAATAATAGAGTTTGGAAACAAATTTGCACATTCCTACCAGAGAAAATGCAAGAAACTCTGAACTTGCTTTATGACAGTAGAGAATAGATTGGTTAACTAGCCCTCACATCATTGATATCATTCTAGATTTCAAGAAAGAAACAGAATCAATTGCTACCTGAAGAGACAGGAGAGAAATAGTAGACACTAGAACTTTCCGTGACCCTTTTGTATTTGACTCCACCAACCCCTCCCTCACAACCCAACACGAGAAACGAAAAAAGAAAGTGAAAGTTGTTCATCATCATATACATGATCCTAAATGACTAACTGCAATACCTCAAAGAAAGAAATACAAAGACATAAAAAATATTTATGATCAGTTTATTCTCACTTCAATTTCATCAACAATCAACTTCGATTAAGTCAAAGAAAGAAAAAAAGGTATACTTACCGACATATCTCCCATAGACTTGCTACAAATAGGACAGATGTAGTGCGTGCAAGCATATGCCTGGGAAAATGGAAGAGGGGTAAATGCCAGAACCATGTTATATAGTTCACAAACACAGAGCCCAACAAATTCTGCAGATCAGAACAGACCTGGAAGCAAGCAGAATGCATATAATGGCCACAGCGAAGAGCTCTTACAGCTGTACTTGATGTGAACAAGAAATCACAGCAAATGGGGCAATTAGTTTCAAGGCCTTTCTCCCTGCACTTGTGCTCCACCACTTTCATTCCCAAGCAACAGTTGCATGTCATGCAATGGAAAAAATCTATACCAAGTCCCTTTCCAACACGACACAGATTGCAAAATGGGCAATGATAAACTTCCCTGAAGGAACAATTCGAAAGATAATATGGAAAAATTCAGATCACAAGCTAAAATTACATGAAATGCATGTCCAGTAGTGTATGCACGTACCTATATACCATACATCTCTAGAAGATATGCATTAAACCAACCACTGGCTAAGAACAGAGTTTATCAACATAAAATTTAAGGGAATTGCTAGTGAAAAAGCACAAACATCCTGAGAGATGTTTGCCAGGAAAGAGAAGGAAGATTTACAGGCTTCCCTAAGTACAAACTTAATTAACAATACTACAACGTTACAGTTACTCAGAATGAATCAGGAAAATATTCATCATGTTGCAGTAATCTAAACAATAAGCTTACTCCAAAAGTTCCTTAAAATCTAAACAAAAGAAAGACAAATGATATATTTCTTTTCTTTGAAATGCATTGGTGAATGGCTGAATGCAGTTAAAATGAAAAAAAGATGATCTGTCTCAGCATATGGCCATTTTACAATAGTGAATAATAAAGTAAACCTCAGCCTGCTTCATTCGAGGTCCTTGATTCTCCAAAGCAACATCACTTAATGGTTTTTCAATTTCAATTATTGAGATAATTTAAAATCTTAAGAAACTTATTGGTCCCACAAGAAACTGCCAACAGAACAAACTCAATGAAAGCTGACCTTTCATCATCAAAAAATTTGCAGCTACTGCAATAGTATTTTGCCATCAGAAGCCCATTGCAAGATGGGGTTGTGCAAACTGGCCCAATTGGTTGAATTTTTAGGCAATTCATACACATCATCTCAGATGTTGCCTTCCTGTAAATAAACAATTGAATATCAAAGAACAACTTTTTTATTTATTATTTTCCATTTGATAAAATCATTTCTTCAAATGTCACCTGTCCATAGAATGGTCACTGACTTCATCATGGCAGAATCTGCATGCAAATAACTTGCCACAGCAAGCAGCACGCAGCTTGCAGTTTCTTTTGTAATGCTCACATCCAAAGACTTGTTTCTCTGGATCACGAAATGATGGGGAACATCCAAGTAAATCTTCACCATCTTTCGTTTCACTGGTCCTTGATTGTGAAAACTTCTGCTGAGAAGCTATCCACCGACTAGATAACAGATGCACCAACCACAGTAAGTAAAAAGCAGGACATTAATGAAAGATAGGGATCTAAAAGATCAAGTTGTAAGAAAGAGGAACCTGGTCATCAGATTTTGAATAAGATAGGCTTTTCTTCTTGGATCAAGAGTTGAATCACGAGAGACCTTTCTTATCTCCGACTCAAGCTCATTTTGATTCATCCGGAAAATATCTTTCCACCCAGGCTTAAAAGTATAGTCATTTTGGTCCATTGATTCATGTAACTCATATTCTGAATATGGAAAAATTGAAGTTCAAGAAGAAACTCCCAAGCAAATTCTTAAATATATCTTTCTTACTAGAAGTCTAAAACACAGAATACATAGCGGAAAGTTAAAAGGCAGGATATATTATGCATTCCAAGTACCTTTGGAGATACTATTTTCAGATGTGGATGTCTGGGAAGATTCAGCTAGAGTCCCTTCCCACCACTCATTAAGCCACTCACTGAACATTGTGTTTTTGGTTGCTTGTTTCCACGTGTCCATCATTTTATTTTGCTCTTCTTGGGTAAGAGCTGATGTAACCCATGGTAGCATTGACTGCAGTACTTCTGCTCCTGTTGTACCAATTATGCGGCCAACAAGTTTGTCTTGCTCATCCACAGAAAAATGTCTGTCAAACAATGGCCAAAGTTCAACTTCTTCCCGCATAACATGATGATCTAAAGTTACTTTAATTGATTTGCACATTCCCTGTATCTTTGTAGCTAGCTCATTGTATTTTCTCGAACTATCAATGCAATCAGAAGAACTGGAGAGACTTGCACTTGAATCTCCAGTCAAATTTCTTCCGTTCAAGTTTTCATAAAGTCGAGAAAGCTCAGCTAGCGCAGATGAGATATCCTCAAATAGTTCCTCTTCCTGCTTGTGGTCTAGCGTATAAGAATGACTAACATTATGAAGGGTTTCTTTTGCTTCCAAGGCAGGGAATACAATATCATCCTCGGCATTACTGTGAGCTCTATATAAGCCCCATAAAAGACGAAATCTACCACTAAATTGTCTAAGGAAAGTCTCATCACAATCACTAAGTTTACCAGACTCAGCATCCAGGAATTCTAAATCTTTTCTAATGGCTTTGTGAAATTTGAAAATGTTGTCAATGGGTCGGGTTGTAAGCCCACTGGTACTGGAGTTGATCTCTGTTTCCCAGTTGAAAAGACTGGAGATGAGAGAAGGGGCACTAGGACCAAAAGATAACGAGCGCAATGATTTCGCTGTAGCAAGAGAACTCGTTCCTAGACTATTGCCACTCACTCCTAAACCAGGAACACAACAAGACTGGTTAGCGAGAGATGCTTTCTGGAACTCTATCCCTGATGAATTGCAAGAACTACTTTCTCCTAGATGGGCTGAGTTTGCAGACTCAACTGTGTTTTCAAAATAACTTGCTAGTCCGCAAGTGGAATTTTCAATACAGGTACTTGAACAGGCAAAAGACTGACAAGATCTATTGAAAATCTCTAGGGGTTCTGTCAGCACTTTTGCAGCACAACACCCAATTGCACTAGAAGACAAACAGGTGCCCCTTGGGCAACCTTTGCATGCCCAACCAGAGAACAGAGTAACCAATGCACCGTCTGATGCTGGAGCTGCATTAGATAACAGAATTAGAAACAGAGCATATACATCACCTTTTGCCCTTGCTAATAGTAATTGAGAATAAAGTGACAAAATTTGAGAAAATGGGAAGCAGACAGAGAACCTGCCATATGCATGTTGTAAAGAAAAGTCCTAGCTTCCACTTCACTCAACGATCCGATCAACCAAGGTAAGACACATTCAATCAACCTCAGTGGCATCACACACAAGCTCTGATACAGAAGTTCTCGCTGTCGTTCAGGGCTGAAATGCTTCCGTGCAAGGGGAAGAACCTAGAATTTAGGGTAATCAGTAAACATCTATAGACGGTGTCTTATTAAATGAAGCAGGAACAGGAGTGCCCCCATTCACTGGAAATGCATATACATCTTTATCTTGGGAAGGCTGAACCTAACAGAAATAAAGCATCACTAAAATCTCTTACCTGGATTTCCTCATTGCGAAAATGCATTTTTATGGTCTCCATTATATGATCAGCTTGTGAGCATAATCTAGAATAAAATTCAGCAGATGAATTGCCTCCAGCACTTTCAATACTTTCTATGAAGCATCTGAACTTGTCAAATTCACTCTCTTCTTCCGCATGCTCTTGGACGAAAGACATTTCACCATCAACGGCTGGGAATATAACTTTGTCCTCAGCAATGCTGCAGCAAAAGTTATACAAGTTAAGCTCATTTAAGAACAAAAGTAAAAGCAGCAAGACACTCTATTGTGAAACATTAATTAGAAGTTTAATACTGGCCAGGAAAGTATATCATGAGGAAAGCTCTGCCAACAATGCCTGTTAAGAACATTATTATTTTCAGTTTCGCCATTTCACTGAAGCAGTTAACAAGAAGAATAGACTTAATTGCATTTTGGTAACTGTTGTGGCGCCATAAAAACTAGATAGCTTGTCCTTGTAAGGTAGAATGTTATAACTTGAAGCAGGCTTTTCAAAAACATTGCTTATAAAAAATGCCAGGTGCAAGCCTACAAGTTACCAACAGCACTACGAAATAGTCCAAAACCAGAAACAACTGGTTTTATTCTGAGGAGCTCATAATTAAGAAATGTCACAGCACAAGCACAAAAAATACCTGTGGAAAATGCAGACTTCGGCAATGAATTGAAGCCTCCTATTAAAGGCAGATAGATCAGAAAAATCTCCTGTTAACTTTATATTTCTAGCTGCTTCAGCAATGTCTCTCAGTTCCTTTTCAATAGCCTTATGCCAATGCAATATATCATCTACTGGATGGTCTAGGGCAGACATCATAATATTACAATCTGACAGCAGCCTATCACTTTCAGCAGTCCTCGAAGATTCACATGCACAGTTCCCTTTCTTAGTTGGAAGAATGAAGCCCTTAGTCAAAGAAACAGGAGCACTACCATTTCTGGAATCATCTTCACAACGTTTACGTTTGCTGTTTATCTTTACCCCATCCATCCAGGTAAATATTATCTTCATTACAGAGAATATATATAAGTCAGAATAACGTAATTAGTAAGACCTGCATTTTTGTGGTTTGCACTTAAGATCTAACCTGTTGAAGCAGCTTTTCTTCAGGGATAATTTTGTGTAAGCATTTACGCATATCCTGCTGCTCATCAGGTGAAATTGACAGTGAAAGCCATGGAAGGAATTCTGCCATCATATTTACAGGAATGCTGCACAAAAATTGCCATACCAATGATGCCTGCTCCTCAAATGAGAACTTTTCAATAAGCAATGGGATAACCTGCCACAAAAGCAGATACTTGTCTCAGATAAAAAACAAGAGCACTTTGGAAAGAATATGAATGGAAAATTAAGATCTCTGTTTGAAGTGGTAAAACATATTTAATCCCATTAGCTGCCTTCTAGTAAATTACAAAGATTTATGCAGAGCATTATTTCCAAAGTACGTCAGCTAGATTGCAAATTTAACATGCTAAAATATATCTGACAGCATATATGCTCATAATGACACTCTTTTCTGAGCAACAGTGACACCTAGACATATAACAAAATAAGAATTCAAGTTGTCTCCTTCAAGATATAAAATTATGCATAATTATATACACACAGAAGTCATAGGAAGGTGTCTCTTATAAACACATTCTACAGGAAATATTTTCATTTTCTCACTGTTTTCTTTTGGGTTTTCCTAGAAAACAATAACTCCAACATCATATAGCGACAAACAAAAACGAAGGTTAAGGATCAGCAACAATGAACCAAGGAGCTAAAAAATTGAGAAGCTCAGCTGCCCAAAGTTTGCAGCCACCATTACATATCTATAAAGGACAACGTCTAACCGCAAGCAAATCTGAAGCAGAAATGTGATTTTAGAATTTCGAAGCTAATGAAGGTAAAATCCAAGAGTAAAATGGGCCAGCAGTTTCAAGTGGCATGGTCCCATACAAGTTGCAACCAGATGATGAATGCAATCTGCTGACATTTTGACCCATCACTTCAATATCATTTCTATAGTATTTTTGCATGATAATGGTTCCAGCCAAGGGAAAATAATCTTTCTGTATAAATGTACGAACATTTTGGTTCATAATCGCATGATTTCACAAAATCTGTAACGTATAAAACACCAATATTTATGATCGGAAACTTTCTATAATTAGAGCTTCCTATGCTACCTTTAGTGAAACAGCTAGATTAACAACTCCTAATACCAAGGTGAACAAGGCCTGCTACTTTCGGTATAGCTCTAGTTATGAGTGTATGTAGGCTATTAATCCTATTGAAGGATGGATAAGGCAGTATGTAAGAAAACTGCGCATGCTTTATTGTTACCCACTGGAATTCAATTTAGTACACCGTTTTACGATGACCATACCATAGGCAGTCAACTGTCATGATTACAAAAAGAAAAAGGAAAGATAAAAACTAAACCTGCTCCTCTTCCTTGGCCATGTGCTGACTGATTGATGTTTGAAGGGCTCCCGTACAGGAAGCCAGCTCTCTCCTGTAGCTTCCTTCATTTTGCGTATCAGAGTCCAACCATGTGAATAGCTGATCAAAAAGCACACTTTCTCCCTCATGCTCAAGGGAGTAAGTTCGTGCCACATTTTTTACACGGATATCAAGTGCAGGAAAGATAACCTGCAATCAAGAATGTAAACCGGTCATGATAATTAGTACCTGCGTCACTCATTACTTTATATTGGGGACAGTGGGGGAAAATGCTCATCATATACTTACCTATAAAAAAATAAAAAAATGCTCGTCACATACTCTATATATGCACATACTTTTCAGCATATGAATGCATTCAAGATACATTACATTCAAAAGCAACTCCTAACATAATGCAGAACTTATTGAGGAAAACTTTAAAGCTGTGATGGTAATTCCTTGCACCGCCCAAAGCAAATGCGTATGAGAATTCCATGCAGATTATGTTCTTCTCGCAAACACTTGCAGCATCCTAATTTCTAACGAACAAGACTAAGTTTTATGCCCAATTAACTTGAGGTCAGCTAAATGAATCCATTTCAACACTTTTGATCCAATAACACCACATACTCAAAAGAACAATGACATCAAGTCTTTTAAAATCACGTGAAACTATGTTGATTTTGACCTACCTTTCTCTCTTACAGCTTGTGCTAAGAGGATTGCTACGTTTTTGTGAATGTAAGATTTTTTTCTTTTTTCAACTTTAAGCAAGATGTGTCTCAACCATCTAAGTTGTCATTTCCATAATTTATTCTAAATTGTGTCACCTCACTTGCTGGTGCATATCCTCGATTCTCATTTTAATATTCTAGTATGGCTAAACATCTATCTAAACATCATCTTTTTTTGTATTTCTATTTTAGACATTTAATG
Source organism: Fraxinus cuspidata (assembly GCA_903798385.1). Classification (NCBI taxonomy): domain Eukaryota; kingdom Viridiplantae; phylum Streptophyta; class Magnoliopsida; order Lamiales; family Oleaceae; genus Fraxinus; species Fraxinus cuspidata. Next base: position 9,727 of record CAIGRP010050079.1, read on the forward strand.
ACCTAACACCACCTAGTATCATATAGCATAGTTGATATAATAATCATTCTACATAATATTCTTTTGAATTTGCTAAGCATGGTCCAATCACGTAAAGTGTGTTTGGGGTGGGCTTATATGCGTGCTTATTTTACTTATAAGGAGGAGTGAGAAAAAGTTATGAGCATATAAGCCCAGCCATAGAATACCGTTAGCACTTCTTCATTTATCAATCCACATGAATTTTATGTATCATACCCTTCCAATCCTCCTTCCTTGCTTGAACCTAAATGCCTAACTAGTCACTCGGGACAACATATTCCTTAGTTCCAAATCAACTATTCCTACTATGACCAAGGCTCTAGAAATTCCTTCTTAATTCTAACTAACCTGAAAATTTTAATTACAAAGTGTTTATCCGAAATTCTACTTATGATGTTTCCTTCCTGGTCACACCAACTTAAACTAGATTGTCAATGAATACACAGACTAAGGAACCTCATCTTGTACCTGTTTTATATGTTTATGCATATCTAAATACGAAAAAGAGCACAATTCATACAGAACCTTCAAGGAAGTCTATCGTAAAAGAAAATTATATACTACTACCCTGGTTAAAAATCACACTTGGATCCAAATTCAAAATTCGAAAATGATGTCACTCAAAGGCACGCACATAAACCATTAGAAATAACAGGAGATGTATGATGAGTGATAAATTAAAAACTCAAAGTGACTATAACTTTCCATAAAGCCTCATTTGGTTGATGAGATTCTGAGGGATTGATAGCTAGTCCTGCTGCATCATGTGTTTGGTTAGATGTAGCTATTTAAATTATTGATTTTGCATGATTTCCATTTAATTTAGCAGGGACTAGAATTATCAAATTGATTGACTAAATTATCTCAGGGAAGAGCAGGGTTCAGGGGTTCACCATCAAGCACTAGGATAATGGAAACACGCCTCGGATCTATGTTTTGATTTAAAAAAAAAAAAAAAGGGTCTCATATCAGATTGATGGGAGTGTTGGGTATATGAAACTTTAAAAGATGGCAGAAAAAGTTAACAAGTTTTTGTTGAAATTCCCTGTTCATTATATTTCATGATCAAAATATGTATTCCGATTTAAGTTTTGGTTTTATTGGCAGGATTAGTAAAACAAACATCACTTGAGGTTTGGGAATGGGAACATCATACGGGGTAACAATGTTGTTGATGGATGGTTGATGGTCACATAGCTCAATTTTAAGTTTTTGTATTATTGGAAAAAAATAGAAGAAATATTATTTGGGATTTGTGAACTAATAATACGGGTAACAATTTGTTTATGGAAGTTTGGTGATTTTTCTGGTCATTTTATGTTGGCAGCCGGAGTTGGTGGGGTGATTGCTGGTGGGATGATAACATTGTGATGGTTGATAGGGTAGTAATACAGTGGCCAATAAACAGTGTCATTGAGTGGGACACTAATAACGATAAGTGTTCTTCCCTCTTGTTTTATATGTTTGGGAGAAAAAAGGAAGTTGGAAGGCTAATTGTGGAGATGGAAACTTTCCACTTTTAGTCCCATGATTTCTATTGAGAACGAAAACAGGGTTTATTAACAATATCAAGACAACATATCTTTTCATTATGCGTCTTCAGATTATTTATTGTGCCTGATTCCATCCATGATCCAAATAAGTCCCAAACTAAAAACACAACTTTTAGGGGGAAAGCAAGACAGCTAGGTACTCTTTTCCCAACCAATAGCTTGCTAGTCGCTATCACTTCATTCTTTCGTTTCATACACTCCACTTGCTATAGTGCAGGAAAAAGGATTAAAAATCCCCCTATGGATCCCCCATGCGCCTCCACCGACGTAGTAGGCATCCATTTCTTTCATTAAACTTCTTGACCAGATAAAGAACGTAATTCCATTTGTTGGCTAATTATGGATCAAAAATAGAAAGAAAATGATTGGCACCTTTTCAGAACTATAGGATTCACAATGGACTTCTTGGAGAGTACGGTAAGGTCAAAAAGAAATTAAACCGAGCTGCATACAATATATATTTTTGAGATGGGTGTTTGTTTAAAAAATGATTAAATGAAACTTAGAATCTAACTAAAAAGGAAAACTATCAGAATATATATCTGGATGGGGATGAAATTCATGATATAATAACTTTTTTACCATTGAAAGAGATTTAATCTACGTTGAAGAAAGCGGACAAAAAAATCGATGCGTGTGTTTGGCTCATAATATTGAAATTTCTGTAATGGAATGTATATCATATCTCAAAAATGATAATATCTTGTTCCAACTGCCTCGCTGGATTTCAAATATATACCCAAACTCTAGTGACATTTAAAGCTTATTACCATAAAGAATGTTACATTCCAACATGTAAGAATCTTTACTCTTCATGTCATCAAATGCGGGATACTCGACAAAATAACATGTATGATACAATCATTACCCTTCATGTCATCAGATGCGGGATACACGACAAAGTCACATGTAAGATAAGTCTTTACTTTTCACGTCATCAAATGCGGGATACACAATACGTCACGTGTAAGATACAGTCTTTGCTCTTCATGTCACCAAATGCGAAATACAGGATAAAGTCATGTAAGATACAGTCTTTACTCTTCATGTCATCAAATGCGAAATACAGGATAAAGTCACATATAAGATACATTCTTTACTCTTTGTCATCAAATGCAGGATACAAGAGTTAACTAAATGATACAAATTTTAAGCACCACATTTCACAGATATAGCCCCAGCTTGAGCCTATTTTTTGAGAATAGATTTTGTAAAAATGATTTTATTTTTTTTACTGAGGTTAAAAAGTAGGGAATTTTTTTTTATTTAAGTGCAAAATTATTTTATTGGAAGAATATGTGGTTGAAATTGAGTTTGGGGAAAATGAGTTTTAAAGAACGTGGCTCAAAAAACAGGGGAGTAATAAATATTTGACATGAAACTTGAATTGGTGATATTATCCTACTGAGGAGGAGGTGTAAAACATACTGCTTTTATCATCCTCAAAACACGTTTGCACTACAAATTACTTTCTAATTTTTTTATTGCATGGTGTACATCTTTCTTCTTGATGTATATATTGGATTTCTCAAGAATAATACAGAACTGCACCAGAATGCGCAGAGATTTCATTATCCGATTCGAAGAAGCACGAAAAGTTTGTTTCCCCAATCTTCTACGGTTTTCCTCAATTTTATCAACCAGCTCTTGCGAGAAATCCACAAGTACATTAGAGTTAAACTGAATAGATATTAATGGCAAGCAGAAAATTCAGTGACCAACATAACTTGCCATATAATTCCACCTAGTCCACCCCTCAAAAAAATTTAAAATTCTGAGAAAATAATTAGCAGACACTTGTAGACGTGGTTAATTAAAGTAAGCTGCCAGCAATCTTCTCAACTGGATCAAAAACTAAATCATCAAGAAATCAATTAAACCGGTACACAAGAATTTTGTGACTCGAAATTTCAGCCAAACAGCTTAAATCCCTCAATTACTCAGAAATCTCACCAAATTTTAGATAAATAACAGCTCAATTAAGCTTAACAAATATCAATCATCTTCTAATCCTTGCAAACAAGGAAGATTTTTTTACATACAATCACAGAAATATCCAATAATTCAGAGAGAGATAGCAGCTTGCCTCATCTTCCGCATTACAGTGGTGCTTGTAAATCGACCTCAAGAAATGGCACTTCTCCATAAACTGCTTTATGTCCCCACAGCTTCTATTGGTGGCGAGGGCCATGGCGGCACGGTGAAGTCCATCGAGCTCTGCCCGAATCGCCTTGTGAAAATACAAGAAAATCCGAATCGGCGACGAACTCCTCAGCCCAGTCGCCGAATGCCCATTCTGATCCACCACCGCTGGCAGCCCGGGCCCAGGTCCCGCCGTCATCACCGTTACGCCGCCGTTTTGTATCCCCGGCGTCGCCATATTTATACACTAAAAAAAATTGAATATAACAAATGTTCCCCTTTTCTTTATCGGTAAAATCTGGAAAATTTGGGATTTTCTCTCTCTCAGAATCTGGATTTACATGACAAGAAAGAAGTGAAATGGGTAAGAAATTGTGGTGGTTCGGTGATGGATAAAGAGGGGGCAATTTGTAGTTGGACACGTGGCGGGGATATTTGAGTTGATGACGTGGCAGTAATGGCCACGTCAGCATGGGTGCTAGGTTTGTCGAATGAGCCAGGCCACGCTAGTGGACTTTGGAGGTACGTGGGAGAGTGAGGAAAGGGTATTTGTGACACGAGCCTTACAGGATGGTAATGACATAAAACAGTCAAACTAAGTACAATTGTATCAATTAAGCCTTTGTTTGGCTCCATTATTTCGAGTAAAGTAATTTTGTAAAGAATGTGTGGTTGAAACAGAAGGAACGTTTTTAAATTTATCTGTATTGTTATTTTATTGAAGAATGTATGATTGATAAGAAAAAGAAAAATGAATTTTAATTTAATAGGGTCAAACATGGACTAAATTATAAGTCTATGGTTTGAATAGCAATGGTCAAAGGTTTTTTTGAAGAAAAATAATTAAGAAATGACAAATGTTATTAAGTCAAAATTGATCGAAAAAGCACAATCATATAGAGTTTAACCAAGTGTAAATCGAAATGATCTAGTACACTCGCTCGTCAAATGTTGTAAGATCAAGTCTTTACTACGAAATGTCAATTTCAACAAAATCAAACCATAACCTTAAGAAACCGAGATTATTGTTAGAATAAATGCATTGACACCAATCAATAAGTTGATTGTTAGGAGTATACGATGTATTTATTTGCTAAGGAATTTGATACTCGAGTGCAATTGAAAATTTTGATTTCAGTTACTCCCCAAGTCATGACCTATTTGATACTTCAACCTTGTAGATGTCGAAATCTTCACTTTCACGAGCAAGAGTTGGAGTTTATGAATCGGTGTTACTCTATGCGAAACATTTAGATCTTTCAATTACACTGAAGTTCGACGAATAATTGTTTATAGTAAGTGCTTGTTTGGGTTTCATTAGAGTCTCCTTAGAATTTAATGTAAGGGTAAAAGATTAATTTTAAACACGAGTTAACAATTAATTTACGTTTATTATTCGCATATTTTGTGGAATTCATTCATAAATACTACCTAATAGGCTATTTTCCTTATTTTCTTACATTAAGCCCTGTTTGGTATACATTTTCATTTTCATTATTCTACTCATTTTCAACCACACATTCTTCAATAAAATAATATTTTCCATCACATCAATAACTTTTCATTCTTTTTCAACCACAAATTCTATATCAATCTATTATTCCAGAATACATTCTTTCAAAATAATATATATCAAACACACCCTAAATATCATTTCATTTGTTATCTCGAGTGTTATTTTTCATNTTTTTCAACCACAAATTCTATATCAATCTATTATTCCAGAATACATTCTTTCAAAATAATATATATCAAACACACCCTAAATATCATTTCATTTGTTATCTCGAGTGTTATTTTTCATATATGTCTTAAAATTTTCCATTAAAAATTTTAAAAAGCTTGCAGACCAGCTCAGTTCGCAAGATCCATTGGCAAACAAACCTTGCCCCTTGATCAAAAGGTCACAATTGGATCAACTCGACTCAGCCCGTTACTATCAATATTAAACTCTGGACAATGTATACACCAAAAAGCCACATTCTAATTTTCAGTATTTTTGAAGTGATGCTATACATTGTATCAATTACATGCTAAGTTATTCAATTATAGGATCTCAACTTCACTTTTCATATTAAAAATATTCAATAAAGAATTTAAGACAAAATTGACCTGCAAATGACATTAGTGTAGAAGCCAAATGTTAGGGTGGCACGCGAGAGCTCTGTGCCGTCAGTCATCACACATTCATAGCTCCCTCAGATTTGGAGGATTGTATCCCACCACCACATTACTTGAGAGAAATTATTTGAAATGAAAATGATTTTTTTAGAGAAGGTGTGATTAAAAAGTAAACATAAGTTAAATGTTTTCTTGCAAAATTATTTGATTGGGAAAACATGTGATTGAAGATAATTTTTTTTCAAAAAATAAATAAAATGTGTCAAACAGACGCTAAATTATTAGCCACCATTTGGATATTAAAGACCCCAATTTTCTATCGGTGTTTAGTAACTGTGAACAAAGTATCTTTCTACGGTTGCTATAATAAGGGAAAAATTTTGAATTTAATTTAAAGAAAGATGTGATAAAAAATAAAAAATTATGCATATATTTAAATTTACATGCCAAACATAACGAAAGTGATCGTTGCAAAAATTTATTTTGCATAAATATTCAAATTGTATTGAGGGTAGGTTTGACATCGCTTAACTTTTCTCAAAACCGATCAAATATATTTTTTTCATACATTTCGTATGGTCTACCAACTTATTACTCACATATTTATATTTAGCACAACTTGAAAATCTATGAATAATAGGTTCTACGGAATGTATGAATAAAAAATAGATAAAACTTACGAGTCATACAAATATATGATGATAAAAATGATATTTGACTAACTTATAAGATTGAAAAAACAAACCCAAACAGTAAGAATAAGTTCTTAAAAGCAATACTAAACAAACACGTTATATTATCATCAATAGTATTTGTTGTCAATATCGAATCAATTGAGGGTCCACCTTGACTAAGTAAAAAATCTTTTCGTCGAAGAGCTAAACAAGATAGCTCGAAACTTTAACCAAAGATCACATCAAAGCAAGTCAGAGTTAGACCATGAGAGACGTCATATGAAAATATCATCATAACAAAGGAAGTGCTCCCTCTGGATAACGGCAATGTCCTAATCTCTCATTCAGGACAATGACATGATGGCATGGGTACAAGCCCAAGGCCTAAATGACATCATGACTCTGTTGTAATTAAACTCTCTGACCAATCAAATTCCTTCAAATAGAAGGGCGGAATACAGCCTTAGGTCAAAACACTATAACTGACATGGTTAGGATAGAAAGCTCGAGTTCCATAGCCTATATAAAGCGTTGAAGGGCAAAAAACTTTATAAAATCCAACAACATTACATCTTTACTTTACTTAAAATTCCAATAATATAACACCGCAGTTTTGTCTAAATTCATATAAGTTGATCAAAAAAAGTAGTCAACTATCAAAAGTACTGATTTGATAGCATTCTGTTTATATGTATATTGTACAAGGTTGATTTTATTCTAAATGAATTAATTTGATCATATGTGAAAAATTGTGGATTTCAATATGTTATATGCGGGTATGAAAAATCACTGATTTTGTGATGCTTCACCACCTAAGCTCCCACTCGGCCGACCACTGAAGTCCTTTCCGTCGAAGCCATGTGGCATTCCACGTGGAGTAGGACCTACCAAAGTCCATTTAAATCCGATCCACCAAAGTTCACTCTTATCGAAGAAATTCATGGGATTGACTTTGTCAAAGTCCCTCTGCTAAAGAAAAATCCGAGGTCCAGACGAAATTTCTTTGCCGAAGTGACAAGGTCCAATGAAGTCCAAGGTTCAACTAAGGCTGGTGACGATACACGTTTAAAGATTTTGAATTTATGAAATCCTTTTAGATGATTGATTAGACTTTTGTAATGAGTAGAAATGTCAATCTTGTTAGCATAGTTTATAGGGTGGCTATCCCCTTTTGGGAGCATTTAATGTGCGCACAGGCTAGTGGGGTCACAATTGATACCAGGATAAGATGTCTTGGTTAAAGAGATGGGTCACGTATCCCCCCATCACATGGACACCATTTCACACGCAACACTATAAATATCCCACATTTGTGTAATTTTGTAGTAATGCAAATATATCAACTGTAAGTCATATATTCTCCTTTTTATTAATCTTTTGTTTTTAACGTTTGAGGTTTTATCTTGATATTGAATTTGGCTCTTAGTCGGTCGTTCATTATCGTGCAATTTATCTCATATATTTCGTTGAAACTCGAACATATTTGTCTCGTATTACAAAGCTTCTCTCACGTTCAAATTCGAGATATTATCGACTGACAATCAATTTATGCTTGTTGGAATTAGTTTGAGAGAACGTGAGTGTACCCAAGATCTTGTTGACGGTGCGAAAAACGTGGTCAACAAATTTTATATTTAAATGAAATAGATTACTGGTGAGAAAGACGGATTTCAAGATGCTACACTTTGATAAGAAAATATTAATTCTATATGTATATAAAACAAGTTATTCACTTATAATAAATAAAGTATAGATTTCAAGTTGTTACGTTGAATACAAAAATTAATGATAATAAAATAATTTATTGATGAAAACTAAAGTTTTACGTTGTAGAATAAATGGAGAATGCTGTCCATTAAAACAAACATACACGCCCTTCTCTTTTCCTCGAGGTAGGTCACAAGTAATTTCACAATACAAATTAAAACTTTATTATTATTATTATTATTATTATTATTATTATTATATCCTAAGACAATTAAAAATTAAAATACTTTATTTACGGAGAAATTATAAATTATCCCACGTTGAATGGCCTTAATAGTTATTGTTAATGCTACTAATTATAGCATTATTCTTCATTTATAATTAGATATGGCAACGAGACATGAATGGAACGTGTCGGTCATTTCCACCATCGTTCCGTCAAATATTTTTGTCACTTTACTCCATTTTGATATCCGGTTAAAGTGAGACGATGGGTTCGGGGCAGGCTCGAGACGGGACGGGCAGATCCCCTCCCATTTATTGTCCCGTTTATTTTATTATATTTTTTATTATTTTCTTTTAATTTTTTATATTTTTATTTAGTAAATATTATTACTTTTTCAAAAAATTGTTAAAAATAACTCATCTTATATTTTAAAATGATGGTAAATATTTGATTTTTATTTGATAAAAAACTGTAATTTGAAATTAAGTTTAAACGGAACGGATAACGGGTCAGAGATTATGTTTCCCGTATCCGTCATGTACTCGCTTCAGGACATTGATCCCCACCTCATCTCCATCATGTTTATTCGAATAAGCGGGTTATCCCCACTCCATTTGAGGAGAGGACTCTCATGTTCGGGTTTAATGAATTTTTTGTCATCCCTACTAATGACGCTTATCACTCACGGATCAAATGAAGTTTTACTCTAATCTGTATCTAACCTAAAACTTTCTATAGTGTGCGCATCCAATTGATATAAGTTTAATCAAAAGAATTAAAATATTTAACATTAAGCTCTTGTTTGAGCTCCATTGTTATAAAAATAGATTTGTAATAATAATTTTATGGAGAAGTAGAAAAAATTGTGTTCACGTGTAAAATTATTTTATTGAAAGAATTTATAATTAAAAATAAATTTGGGAAAAAATAAAATTTAGAAAAATGGGTTCAAAGATGGGCTTAGTTTATTCTAGGGTTATTTAGTACAAAACATTTCTACATTTGGCGTTCAGTGTGCAAAACGTTCTTACGTTTCAATTTTTGACATTTTCTCCCATATTTTCACTTTTCATTGTGAAAATCATCATTTTTATCCATTTTCATTCATTTTCTCAATAAAAAAAAACTTTAAAATAACAAATATACTCTTCTGATTAAAAAAAAAAGAAATAAAGAATAAATTGCAACCATACTCCCAAAATTTTCAATAAAATACAAATAAAT